>JBBPCY010000023.1:13716256-13726679 GCA_037974405.1 Brachyalestes nurse | reverse complement strand
AAATGACTGAGTGAGCACCTCTGCTAACCAGGGTGATCAGGTGAGAATGGGTAAAATTTGAGGAGTCTTACAGTAACGGGGCTATCGGCACTGATCTCAACTGCTTGGCTATGAAGGAAATGTCTTGAATCTCACTACAGATGAATACAACTTTCTTTTACCAGCTATGTCTTTTACCATGGTAGCATGGTCCAAGCTGGCCCCTCCTCTCTCCACCTTGCACTGCCTGTCAGAAACAGCAGGTCCTCAGGAATTCTCAGGGACTGATTCTAAGTGGCTGTAATTCTGCACAAAGTCTGAATTTTGGAAAGAGACGTCAGATACTGTATTAGGGGACCATTAGGACCTATATAAAAGCATAAAAAAATCAGCATGTCATGGGACCTTTAAATCCTGTATTGTGGGCAGGACATAACACTTCAACCGCATTCATTTTCAAAGCAAAAAGGGAGAATCTCCAAGGCCAAGTCTTTCTTCCTTTATTTATTTCTCTCCCTCTCTGCCTCTCTCTCACTCTCGTCTCTCTCTCTCTGTCTGTCTGTCTCTCTCTCTCTCTTGCAGTGAGCAGAAATCCAAAGACTAAAATCTTGGGCTGAAGAGGCCCCAGCATAGCCAACTAGCTGATGAGCTACTTAAGTAAGCTAAAGTATTGGTGGGGAAGCTCACATCAGCAAAAAAAAACATTCAAATAAATTGTTTCTGAGAGTGTTAATTGTGTTTTAAATTGCATAATTCCTCACTAGGTAATGGGTGCGGTTGTATCTCTCCATCATCCTAAAGCAATTCACACTAGCTATAATGTCCAAACTTTTGTTTACCTGATGTTATGATGAGCTACCTCACCAGTACTTAAGCTACCCAACTTAGACAGCTTTCTATCTTGTTTGGCTAACTTCTGCCCAACCTGGGGCCTTTTCCTCCCAAGTTGAGGGTCTGCTGAGCAAGGCTAAAGCTGGATACTACTATGTGGCAAGCAGGAGACGGGCTGTTATACACAGTGCTGTGTGTCATCTACATGTAACAGGCAGAGTTTTTTATACCTTAAACAAACCCCCTGACTGTTTGAGTGTGTTATGAGTGTGTTTCATATTATTTAGTAATGTTAAACTCAGAAACAGAGATGGTGATATTAATGGCAATGGATTTTGTTCTATTATTCATTTCCCTCGCAACACAGACTAGACGCAACACTAGAATATCACAGTTCACAATACAACATTCATGTTTATCTGTCTTCTATCTCCATCCATTATCTCTCGATCTCTCTCTGTCTGTCTCCTCTTATGTTTTATATGCTTCACCTTTTTTAATATCTCAATTCCCACTTTGCTTTTGGTTTTCGCCCGACAATTACTGATTGATCGAGCAAATTGACCTGACAAGTTGAAACTTTTTCTTCATTCTGAATGTTAAAATCCTCATAATAGTGGAAAAGCCCAGAATACAGTGAGTAGTCCTGCTCTACTGAGAGTGGAGTAGAAATAAATTTGACACTGTCTGAGCTAACTCAGTTTGTCTGCTATAATAACATTCTACTGCCCAACCTGAATACATACTGGTTCACAACATACCAAACCCATCATTGCTAAAGGCAGCCAGGGCACCCTAGTCATCAGTCACTCTTTAATTCTAGCGTTTTCCAGTTTGTCCCTTGAGCAGTATGCAAACATATGAGCATGTTAGTGCTGTGGCTGGGTGTCTTCCATCCAGCTGTGTGGTTCCTTCAGCGAGGTGAGGCTCCAAAATGTCGAGAAGAGTACCAGCTGGAGGATGTCAGTGTTAGTTAGCACCAATTACAGGAAAGACACGCTAAAAACAATACTCAAATACAACATGGTTCCAGCACCTTTGGTGCTTGGAACCATAAAAAGAGCGTCTGCAAAGGAAACTTGTCTTGTGAGAAGAGAGTTTGCTTTTGTAATGCCCTTTTTGTTTCACAAAACTGGACGAAGAGGTTTTCTCAGACACTGAAGACACTGAAAAAAACAGAGTATCTTGATTTCTGGCAACTTGTTTGGAGGCATTTGTCTGGCAGAAGCCTGACGGACTCACTCATCTCTTCAGTTTAAATCGAGTCACAATGATCTTGCTACCCAAAAGTGCTAGAAAGGAGAACAAAAATGAGCACAAGCGCATGAAAGATGCAGTCTAGTAAGGCAAACTTTGATAGAGTTTGCAAGAAAACAGAGTTCAGGTACTTCGCTGCAGAAGAGGCCTTAAAAAATGCCAGTCATCAAGGACTGTGTTGCTAGCATCATGCCAGCCCGGTATTGTCCACATTACCTTCAAACTGCTCCAGGCTGTCCTTAAACTGGCAGTGAGGGAGTCTGAAACATGGCACAGTCTGCGGTTCACAGGAGGTGCAGTGCAGGAAGTGACCACACAGGAGATGGGTTGACACAGGTAGTGGTTTCTGGAGCGTCTGTAAACAAAGCAAGCTGTCCATACGCAACCACTGCTTCTCTAAATGCCTGCTGTGTGCAGCCTCCTGAACTGGCAGTGACTTTTTCCCCCAGTTTGTAGGGCTTGACTTTTAGCCCCTAATCCATAGCAGGTCTCGATTAGCCTGCCTGCTGGCTAAAGGCATGGGGAACTGAGGCTCACAGCAGAGCGAGGAGAGACTGGCGAGAGAATGCAGGGGGATCTGAGCTGTCAGAAAATTCCCTTGGCAATCCTCAGGCCCTTCTGTTTCATTCGGGGCAAGGTGGAGCTGGCCACGTGCTTGGTGCGGCCTGTCCGTGGGAAGCCGCGCTTCTTCAGGACAAAGTCATAGTTGGCTGAGGAGTTCATAGCGTAAAAAACATTGGCGTTATCTGGGATCTTCAACTCTGTGGAAACAAGAAAAAAAATCAGCATAAATCAGTATTATGTTGCTAAGGGTTGTAAATGTAGACAGTTTTCCTCTATGGTGTCTAGTTAATATCACAGTACCAGCCATCTTGCCTGTACCTTTGTGTATTTTTCCATTACTCATTAGTAACATTAGTCTTGTAGCTCCAGTGCAAAGGTAAAAAAGGTCATTTCAACAGCCAGGCATTGGCCAGATGACTACATCTGAGGTAATGGGAAAACTGAGTAAATGAGTTTTATCCTGAACTATTCTATTACTATTACAGGTCATTTGAATTCTTTTTTTTCAAAGCTATTACTTAGTAATTGTGGCTATATTCTAATTAACTATGCATTTACTGTATATTTAACTATGTAAACCTAACACCAATTGGACAATTGTATCTTAGCAACTGTAACTAGGATCCAGGCAGCTTGAACAAACATTCAGAACTTTTGAATATGCTGCAGCGCTAAACACCACATTTCTCAAAGATTTTGGAAGGGGAACAACATTTTACCCATTTTCTATACTGAACACTAAGATGTGTATAGTTAAACCATCAAAAATCAAAAACGACAACAACAACACAGATAAGTGTATCAAATTGATCATGTTGATACAATGGCACCTCTGGAGGGTTGGGATTTACAACACACTGTATTATGTTCCTTGTTTTGGAACATAATTCATCAGAACCGGCCACCTTCTTTTATTTTTTCATGGTCTAGCTCTGATTATCTCATGGCCACTTTTGATGGTAGTCAAATGGTCAACATGGGGTCTCTGATCTGTTTTGGGGCCCATGACCTTTAACAGGTGTCATTACAATGAGATAATCAACAATGTAATGAGATAATCAATAATGATTCACTTTTAGAACAAACAGACCAACAATAACGATCCAAAATGACTTTATAGCATTTTAGCATTTTTAGCATCTTTATTACTTCTCTTATTACTGATCTTTATTGAGAACAAGGACTGTGCAAGTGCTCACCTTTCTCCTCACTGATTTTCTGCACCAGTTCATAGTCCTCCGGCCTCTCTCGGTCCAGGTTGTGTTTCACCATGGCTTTCCTGATTACTGCAGGAGTCTTATCCTGACTCGTAACCTGAACACACACACACACACCCACTGTGAGTTGTTTCATACCAGGGCAAAATTCATTTGTCATTTTTGGAGCAGATCAGTGTTAAACTCAGTGTTAAGCTCTTATCTACTGTGTTCATATTAGTCTTTTGATTTATAAGAGTTACGGGTGTGCTCGATGTTGGTAGAGGAAAAATGCTATAGTAGTGATGTGCTGGGTGCAGCTTCCTGGGTGAATCCAAGCAGAGTAAAGTAGGCAGGTATAGGGCTGTGTTTATGCTTTGGACACAAATGATTTTATTTTCAGAAAAGCTAATACATTCCAGAGATATAGTTTTTTTGTGGCACAATGTGCATTTAAAAACTTTCACTTGTCTGAACCAAACCAATCTATGTAGTAGCCAAGACATAAAACCAAAATATTTAAAAATGACATCAAAAATCTAATAAAATACTGAACTCAGGAACAAACATTTTACAGAGCCCTAAAATATGTGTATACACTGTGAAATGTCTAGTGATATGTGAGTTAAATAATAAACTATAGCCAAAGAGTAGTTAGTAGTAGTGAGATGTATTAGTTTTTGACATTTTAAAAGATTCCCTGTTTATGCTGGTGGGCTTTATATCCCTCTAATCGATGCTTGGCATAGTGATTAGTTCCTGAACAAATCTCTGATTCTACAGGGAATTCAGCACTCGATGGAGTTGTATGTGTGTGTGTCTTTCTCTATTACTAACCAGGATGCTCTTGTACATGTTTCCGTTGTCCACGTCCAGGCTGACCCTGATGATGCAGCAGTCGTCCACCTGCTGGTTGTAGAGCGGCAGGGAGAGGGAAGAGTAGCTGGAGACGCCGGAGACTGAGCGCTTGTGTGAACGAGAGAGAGTGACCGGAGTGGAGGAGACAGAGGAGGATGAGGCACTGCTGGAGCCGGAGCCGGAGCCGAGGGCAGAGGCATCGAGAGAGGAGAGAGAAGTGGACTCCCAAAACTACACAAACAGAGAGAGAGCAAGAGCAAACGAGAGAGAGAGAGAGAGTGAGATAAGAGAGGGAGAAAAGAGAGGGAGAAAAAGAGTGATGAAAGAAAGAGAGAGAGAGTGAGACAGAGAGAGGGAGAAAGTAAAAGATTGATAAGAGGGAGTAAAAAGAGAGATGAAAGAGAGAGAAAGAAAAGATTAAGAGAGTAGGGGAGAGAAAAAGAGAGAAGGAGGGTAGAGACAGCCAGAGAGAGGAAAGATAAAGATAAATTGATGGAAAGAAGTAGAGAGAGAGAGAGAAAGTTGAATACGAAGGAAGAACATGAGAATTGAAGAGAGAAAAAGAAATGTGTTAAAATATGTTGTTTTTTGCAGATAAAGTCAGACGGCATTAAACACAGAAAGAATGTCAGAGAGGAACACATGAGAAGAACGAAGAGAAAGAAAGAAATGTGTTGATTTTTGTGAAGAAAGACAAAGTTAAAGACACACAAACGGTGGCGGAGAAAAAAGAGTGATATTGAGAGAATGTCAGGAAGAGAAATGTCAGTTACTGATGGCGAGTTCACTGAAACAGGCGGAGAAATCTCTAATTCTTGATATTTAAAAAAAACTGTTAATTAGGATGAACAGGCTTTTCAACTTAATGAACAGTTTTTCAACAGTAACCATGAAAAACATATTTGTAGGCAAATTCCTTAAGTAATTTTATAATGGTGTGCAAATTTAGCATATAGCTGTACCATAGCTATACCAGACTTCTATGGGTTAACCTGTTTTCTTGTGTACTGCATGAGGATGAGGCTTTTCCACTGTGGAAAGTTGATCTGAGAACACATTTTCAGGACTTGTGGACATCTAAAGAGTTAACTAACAAATACGGAGCCTACATTACATTATATGCATTATTAGGACTGTCCCAGAACAACTTTCCTTCCATGCAACACAGCAGCTCACTTCCATGAGTACACACATGAGGTCAGGAGAACGAAAAGCAGATTTGAAATGGAAGTTAGACTGCATGGATAAAGACGTAGCTGTATAAAGAAAGAAATGCATAGAAATACACTGTCTAAAGATGCTGAAGGTCAAAGTTAGTGCTGAATAACCATAAACATACACCACATGCCAAAAATTCAGAAGCAACTCTAATTCAACTTTTTTTCAGAAGAACATGAATCACCATGTCTGTGGCAGGTCTTGGGAGGTTGAGAGATGTTTTAGGGATGTGTATTTGGGGAAAAAAAAGATTTGGGTGAGTACTGACTATTAAGAGAGAATAATGAAAAAAAAATGGTCTGAAAAGAAGCTGAACGAACAAGTTTGTAAAGATTTGCGCTGTGTTTGGTGTGATGGGTTAATTCTGAATATTTCTGAAGAATCACCAATTGCTTCCATATTTTTGGCCTGTTGTGCCTGCACTCACACACACACACACACACACACACACACACACACACACACTAATGAGATGAGCTGTCAGACGGAAAGAAAAAAACACACAGGAGACTTCTGAGATGAGCGACTGCTGAAACAAAGCAAGTGAGGGACAGAGTGGATGTATGGATTGATGCGAGAATTGATAAAGGGATGGATGAAGTGATGGGATCATGAAGGGACTGATGGTGGGATTGAGTGATGGACAAAGGGACAGCAAGGAAGATTGGATGGAGTGATAAAATGATGAAGTGAGTGACTGAGGGATGGGTGGAAGGGTTGAGGGCTGGATAGATGAGAAAGAGACTGAGAGAGGGGGCAGATGGATATAGGGATAAGTAAATATTGTGATGGAATGCTGGAAGGATGATTTAGTGATGAGTGATGGACAGAATGATGGAATGATAAGGAAGTGATGAAATAAAGAGGTGGATGTATATACGGGTGGATAAATGGAGTGACGGAATGATGAACAGAGGGATGGATAGAGTGATGAAGCACTCATCATTGGACTGAATGATGAGTGATTTCGGGATAAAGTGATGCAGTGATGGTGGATGGCATGACTGTGACTGAGTCAATAACGGAGGGATGAATGGAGTAATGGAGTGATGTAGGAATGAAGAGATGGACGGATAGAGGAGGAGAGTACCGTTGGTGTGAGATCTCCCATTGGCCCACACTTCCCTAAGGTAGAATTGGAATGTTTTACGCAGGGCGTGGACGTCTACAAAGAGGAAGCAGAGCTACCGTCACCATGGAAACAAGAGGCTGGAGGACCAATTGATCTATCCATGCTCCGCCTACAAATGCATTCTAGAATAGCAACTGTTGTAGTGGGTAGGCTTTACAGAATGCAAAAAATCAACTGGTGTCGGAGTACTTACAGTGTATGAATTATTTTTGATCAATTTAGAATGGAAAGTCATTGTATATTGTAGTTTCCGTAAGGTTTCAAAGGCAAGTTGTTGGGAAAAGGCTGCAATTTAATAACACCACTATCTCTTTGTCATTGAAATAATTGAACTCCTCTTTGTTCTGAGCAACTGGTAGGAAGTTGTCTGTGCAGGTTCTGTGATCTTTGTAAATGTAAAGTTGCAGTATAAATCCTATGCCAAAATTGGATCCTCTCAGTCAAATGAAAAGTTTCTAAGTGAATATAAATACACACCATAGCCATTTCCATTTAGCATATTAGAAAAAAAATGAAACTTAAAAGAAATTAAGGCTCATTTTATATTTTATGTATTCACATGTTCTTGTTCATACATGCTAAATTTAACAAACAAATGAAAATTTAAGTTTGTTACCTGAAGAATATGGGTATTTTCACATAGCCCAGGAGTGCTATATTTGATTTATTTTGACCTAAAACTTTTGAATGTACATCTGACCCTCAGTGTTGTGTAGTCTAAAGTCCAGCATGAATGATTTACTGAGATTTCTGTCAGTGTCCCGTAAAGCCTGTCCAACCTCACAATAGTTGCTATGAAAGAACACTTTGGTGGATGGAGCACTGTTAGAAAAGCATTTTTACAAAAAGATTTAGAAAACCTTTTTCTTTAATAAAAAATTAATAAAAACACTCAAACGAATGACACGCACACTTTATAAAGCCTGTATATGTGGTCTTATGAGTTGTTCCATTAGCTTTCATTGCATTCAAACAAAACTTTAAAACCTAAACAGAGGTGACAGAAACAGATCAAAGAAGAACCACTTTTGGAAAAGAGAACTATTTTTCTATGTGAGTGAATGTATTTAAAGTTTAAGGAACCAAAGGTTTTTGGAATAACTCTTAAATTTGCAAAGAGCCTTTATGTTACAAGAAAGTTCTTTAGGCTGTTAAAGGGTTCTTCAAACGAATAAATATATTTTACCAAAGGTGATTCTTCTCCGTCTCTTTTATGAGAGGGCAGGTCTGAGGTGTGCAGTTTAGCAAAGTATGCATTCATTGTTTTGCCAAAATCAAACAAAAAATCCATGAGGTAGTTTTGGGTAGTTTATTTTGCATTATTATGCAGTTTCTACTGCCCATATTCCACTATTGTGAAAACAGAGACAGCTGCTTATCTTCAAAACAGTTTAACTGTATCAATCTGAATCAAACTGTAATGAAATTTTAAAAATGTATGATGAATTATACTGTTTACGAAAGAATCACATCAAATCGAATCACTGTAAGGTCACCCTGTCTGTACACACATGATACTAATTTCAGCTATGACCTCAACCTCACCTTCTTCTCGTGTGCATCAGGAGAGTCAGAGATGAAGCTGATGTTGATCTCCTCAATGTCAGAGCTGCTGGAGCCAGCAGATGTTACGCTGAGAGAGTCTCCACCATCCACCCCGCCACTGCCCACTGATCCGCCCAAACACGAGGGATAGCGCAACTGATCAAAGGATTTCGAGTGGGAGCTTCCAGCGCTACTGCAGCCAGCCTCGGCAGAACTAACGGGCTGACGGCTGCAGAGGGAGAGACAGATGATCATTATTATTATTATTAATTAATATTCTGTTTTCTAATATTCTATTTCTATCAACTTTAAATAAGACAAGATAAGAAAGAACTTTATGTATCCCATGCTCAGTGCAACAGAAGAATAAAAGATAACAAGACAATAGAGATTATTAAAAAAAAAGATAATAGTGCAACCAAATTACAGAAAATTTTTGTAGCAAAATAACAGTAGCTCTGACATTGAGTACTGTACCAGCAGATCATTAGTGCAAACTGGTTTATGAAAGTGACTTAGTATTAATAATGCAATTAAAAATTTAAGTGAATGCAAAAATTAGCACCAGATGATATTGGGATGAGATTAACAATCTAACATTTAGTCAACTCACAGAATAAACTGTTACATTGCACGTCTCCAATTTGAACAGAAAATGGCATCAAAACTTAAAGAAACACTGAAACTCTTCTGGCCCAAAGGTGGCCTAAACACCAAAAAGGTTTAGTGCTGAAGGTTGGCTTTATTAGAACTGCCACAAAAAGTCAGCAACTTTAAAGTCTCAGAAAACTTTAATAAAAAAGATGTATGCGGGGAAATGAATGTGTGAAATAGACACTATGTACCTCACTAAAATCATTTAGCAATAAAAAAACTGGCCCCTTACATTCACAGCACACAGAGTGAACACAGTGTACCTTGCTCAAGGGTACCTCAGTGGTGCCACTACCAGTCCTGGGATTTGAACTCACAACCTTCTGATTGCATGGGGAAACTCCCTAACTATTAGGACACCAGTTGCACCAATATTTCGCTGAAGGGAAGCTTCATAATACCTACACAAGCCTTTTACGATGCAGGCATTCATACAGGTTTATTTAAAATTAGGGTAAACGATCATAAAATGTTATGAAATTTAACTAAAGCCACCTTTATGACAACTAAGGCTTATTAGAAAAAAGGCTTTAAAAATGTGATTTAAACACCACAAAGTTAACATAAGTATTGAGGCACCCTCATTAAAGGACAAAGAACACAGACTGTTAAGAAGAGCTCACTTACTCGCTCCAGCGTTTAATGATTCCTGTGTTCTTCTTAGCCTTCAGTGTGTTGGAGGCTGACTCCGACAATGGCTCAATCTCACAGGACAAGCTATAACTGTAAAACACAATGAGTTTGAGTTATTGATCCATGAACAGGGAATTTTCCTGTATTGCACATCTTAATATAACAATGAAGACCAAATAGAATTACGTAAACTCCCATATCACAGACTCAAACTGCTATACGTTTTGTATTTTCTATTAGCCTTACTAATGTGGTTTCTGAAACTGATGCTCTGATATCAATAGACATGGACTCAAGTACATTCAAAATTCTGATGGCTGCTGCGTTTTCTTTAGGTGTGTGACATTCCAGAGTCAACAAAGAGTCAAAATAAGATTTCCTTAAGCAATGCTTATAATCATACTGGGAAATCTGTGTGTCTGTGTATGTATGTATGTATGTATGTATCTATCTGTCTGTCTATTTCTCAGTATGTCTGCCTATCTATCTATCTATCTATCTATCTATCTATCTATCTATCTATCTATCTATCTATCTGTCTATCTGTCTGTCTGTC
>JBBPCY010000023.1:13686294-13702085 GCA_037974405.1 Brachyalestes nurse | reverse complement strand
CCTTCTCATCCAACATCAGTGTCTGACCTCATAAATGCTCTACAGAATGAATGGACACAAATTCCCACAGAAACACAAAATCTTGTGGAAAGCCTTCCAAGAAGAGTGGAAGCTGTTATCGTTGCAAAGGGGGACCAACTCCATATTAAAGTCTATATGTTTGAATGCAGTGTCATTCAAGTACCTGTTGGTGTAATGGTCAGGCGTCCTGATACTTTTGTCCCTTTGCAGAAATAGCAGGGTTAAGGTCAGGCCACTGGAGTTCCTCCACACCTAATTCATCAAACCATGTCTTTGTGGTTCATACTTTGTGTACATGGGGAACAGTCAGGAGCAGGAAAAGGCCTTTTTCCTGTCGCCACAAAGTGGGAAGCATACACTGCTAAAATACTCAAGGCATCCTTCGGTGTTCCTCAGCTTTCAGGAACCCATTAGGAAGCCTCCAACCTTTTTGAAAAGTGCAGTTCTCTGAGGAACTTCCATCATGGTCTGAAACCCTTGTGGGTTCTTTGCAGGACCATTTTAATCTGTCAGGTTTTCTTTATTCTTTTATAGAGGTTAAGGCATACTACTAATTCAGTAAAATGTTTGTGTATGCATTAACATTACTCTTTACTGGAACTAGGTAGCCCAGCCCAAACCCTGAAAAACAGCGCCAGACCATTATTCCTCCCCCACCAAACCTTACTGTGGGCACTCTGCATTCCAGTAGGTAGCAAACCCAGCACTTACTCCCCAAACTGCCAAATAGTGAAGCATGATTCATCATTTCAGGGGCCATGTTTCCATTGCTGTAGAATCCAGTCACAGCATGCTCTATACCACTCCACCCAACATTTTGACATTGCACATAGTAATCCTAGGCTTGTTTACAGCTGATCAGCCTTGAAAACCCTTTTCATGAAGCTCCCAATGCTTGTGACTGTGTTTTTGTTGCTCCTAGATGCTTCTATTTCACAATAATAGCACTTATTGACACTGGCCTAGCAAGGCAAAACCGAATGTCCTAGGTTTAAAGTCACTATGCTTTTTAGCATGACCCATTCTACTGGCAATGTTGCTCTATGGAGACTGCATGGCCATGTGCTTCAATTTACATGTTATTGGCTAAATTGTATACACTAATTAACATTAAAACCACTGAGAGGTAATAAATAACACTGGACATCTTGTTACAGTGGTACCTGTCAGGGGTTGAAATATGTCATACAGCTTGTCAAGTAGGTGAGAGCATCTCTAAAGCGGCAGGTCTTGTGAGGTGTTCACAGTATGTAGTGGTTAGTAGCTGCCAAATGTGGTCCAAAGAAAGGACAGCCGTCATGGGCACTGATGCACCATGGTGCTCAATGGTGCATGTAGGGAGTGAAGATTGCCTGGTTTGATCCCATAGAAGAGCTACTGTATCACAAATTACTGGAAAGGCTATGATAAAAATATGTCAGAACGCAGTGCATTACGGTTTGCTGACTACAAACCATCCCCGAAAGCACCTACAAAAGGTATGAGCATCAGAACTGGACCATGGAGTACTGTAAGGTGTCCTGGTTTCTTGTGGACAACTGGTTGCATTGCTTCCTTGGGGAAGAGATGTCACCAGGATGCACTAAGAGAAGAAGGCAAGCCGGTGGAGGCAGTGTGATGCTCAGGACAATGATCTGCTGGGAAACCTTGGGCCTGGACATTCATGCGGATGTTTCTTAGACGTGTGCCACCTAAACACCACAGTAAACAAACTAGCCCAATCCCCAATTCATAACTTACAGAGCTTAAAGGATCTGCTTTGGTCTTGGTGCCAAATACCCCAACACACCTTTAAAAGTCTTGTGGAGTCCATACCTCAACCTCCTGGTGGTATAAGAGGACACTACATAGTAATAGTAAAATACAGCTGGCATTTTCAAATGATCCAATAAAATAAAATGAAGATGCCAGATTTTTGTCCTAACAGCAACAATATGTCCATCATATACATGCTGACATCAAAACTGCATTTGCATCTCGACATTGTAAGCTATCACAGGTCTAGCACTAGTGTCGACTCCTTCATGTTCAGCCTGTGCCTGCTGTTCTCTTCCAGTCCTAACAATTACGTGCTTTCCTCTTCAAATTGGGTACACAACCTCGATGAGGAATTTGGTCTCTCTTGTGGTCTGAGCATCGCCTGAGGGTCTCAGACAAATTATGCATTGTGGCTTACAAATACATCTTCTTGGCAACGTATCAATGAAACGAGCCAATTTTGACAGGGCCGAAGTAAGAAAGGTGCAAAACCGCTTGAATCCGTTTGAACATGCTTGTTTCTGGCGTAGCTTGTTGGTCATTAGACACATACGTAAACAGGAAAAGGGCTGTTTGTTGGATGAACACATCAATGAACGCCGGCTGAGACATCGCATGGCCCTGTTTTCTCACAAGTCAGAGAAACAGTGCATGGCCAATTTAATTTAACAGGACAAAATGAACATGCCACACAACTATGTCCAATAATGGAGTCATTTAAAAAAGCTGAGTCTGACTGGGGCTGCCAAAAACAGTTCGAGATTTTTGTTTTGAAGTTGGCGAGGAGCGCTTGTTTTTCCAAAAAATTTGCCTGTTGATCATTATGCTTTTTAGCAAACATATGGGAAATAGGAGGGGAAAAAAGAGAAGGTGGAGGTCCGGGGTTGTTTTTCTCCCAAGCGTAACGCTGATAAGATCAAGATAAATGTAGAAGTCTTGGCTCATGTGCTCAGTCTGATTCTGGCGAGACAGAAAACTCCACCCCAACAACGAGCCCTGTTTACACATGAGAACTGGTGCAACAGTAAATGTCTGTGCTTGAGTGTAGTTAGCGAGGCTGACGTTATGCAATAGCCTCAGCACTGACTCACTCTGGGTTAGAGCGCTTTAAACTGGAGACCGCAGAAGGAAATACCTGAGCCACTGTCGCAGAGAGAGAGAGAACTTCAGAGAAAAATGAAGAAAAAAAAAACAGCCACAGCTTTAATGACACCAGGCAGGCCGGTTCCATGACCTTTCTCCTAATCGTTGTGCTAATGATCCAACAAATCATTCCTATGGGCGTGAAGACTTTATGTCATAAGGAATTCTTGCGCATAGATTCCCTTTATAGATCCGACAAAGTCCATCCAGTCTCCTGCATGCTAAAACTGACACAACAGAAAACCTTACAAAGCACAGATAGTTCTGATACACTCTCAAAGGGCAGTTCTACCAATTTTTCTACATTTAGTTTAACGTGAAATGCATCTGTATAGAGATATGTACTGTTTCTGTCACTCATTAATTCTATGATGGTTGCAGGAACCAGAGGCTGCAATACTGAGAGGTACATATTTTATATTCTATTCAAAACCACTGGTTAACATAAATAAAGTATTTTAAATGCAATGGTAATTATGTTAAATGGTGGTACATTTTCTTTGGGGACTATTTTGATATGTACCACTCTACCATGACTGGATGGACCTTCTTGAAACAATAATAAAACAATGTCTCTGGCATCAGGTAGCTCATCTGTGACCATTTTGTGTAACATGAGGGGTTTTTTTTAGAGGTATTGAACACTTTGGATATACCTATAACCCCTGCTGTGAACAAATCCAAGTTGTTTAGTTTCTCTAAAATGGAACATTTCACATCAAATCACTTTGAATGGCTTTGTTTACACCTTAAGTATTCAATTCTGTAGACATCCTTTACATGTAATGGAATTGCCCTTTAAAAACAAGGGTTTTCTGAACAGTCCTTGGCTTGGACTTGCTTCATTCAATTGGTACAGTTCCTTTATATCCTGCAAACCTTAAAAAGGTGTCATGCTCATAGATAAGCGGCTAATTTTAATTGTTCTTTAGGAAACCAAAAGTGATTCTTCTCTCTCAGTGGTTTCTAAGGCTTCTGTGGTTTCATGGAGCTATTTCAGGCATCATTCTTTCTTAACGTGTACCATCTCAGATGCATTCATTAGTAGACGGTGGCAGTGAGTTGGTGGAGTAGCAATGGCAGCAGAAAAAGCACATAGTGCTCTCTTCACTGCAGCCCTGCTATTTGGCCTTAGGGCATTCCCTCATGTCTGACAAATTGCCATTACTCTCTCAGCAAACACACCAGTATGTGGCGGCGTGCCCCCACTGATGTGTGCTCAGACACAACCTCCAACAGAAAAAACAGACAGAGAGAGAGAGAGAGAGAAATGCAAGGTCAGTCAGTGCACATCCTAATGCAGAACCTTATTTATATGAAGGCTGCAACTAATAATTGTTTCGAAAATGGATTAATACATAGACTATTAATCAGAATCAGAATCAGAATAGCTTTATTGTCATTGCAACAAGTACAACGAAATTAGGTGCAGTCCTTGCGGTGTTAAAGAATATAAAAGAAATACTGATATATAAAAATAAAAATATCAAATAAAAAATAAAAAATAGAAAGAGAGAAAAAATAAACATATACAAATATAATAACATAAGAAATGAGGTAGAATTATTGGAATAATTGAGGAATCAAACCATTACACCTTCTGTGGCTTCCTCTCACAGTGCTGCCACCAAAATGTCAAGAAGTCCTTTACGGGAGAAATTTTTACTCTTTCGCTTATTTTAAACTCATTGTTTTTACTCTTTTGCTTGTGTATACTTAATCCATTGCACCCCCCACTTGCTCCCCTTCTATACAGCTATTACTGACAATCTTCTACAAGCGATGATGGATATATCACACTTTTCTTTGGCATTATCACCTCAGGGACAGAACTGCTGGCTTCTTGTGGCTTCCAGTTTGAGAACCACTGATTTAGAGCCATGGTTCTCGAAGCAGGGTCCGAAGGGAAGGTGACATATCCCCATGGGGTCCCTGATTTTATGTGTTCTTTTTTAGTGAATGACATGGGACTTGTGCCACACTACATCCAAAATAAAGCTAGCCCATCCCTCCAGCCTGTTCTCATAATCCACTACTTTTTGAACAAAATCTACAGGGCAGCCAATCATAACAGACCTCATTTACACACAAATCAGTCTTTAAATGACAATAAGAAAAACAACCTGTTTAACTGCAGGCTATAAAGAGAGGTCAGGGAAAGGACCATGAAAGATGTAATATGATGATAAATATTACGACTGGAAAAAATAAAAAAAAGACCAAATGTAGGAACTGACTGTTGGCAACTGATCGACTTTGTCGAGAGCAAATTTATCTGGCTGTAATATACATAACCCATATGTAACCAAAGACTACTGAAAATACTGACAAGAACGGTGTGTGTACTTATGCAAATCTTTTCAATGCAACGTTTCAGCCATCCTTCAGCCATCCTTCTCCCATTCCACAGTCTGAGTCCCAGGTGTGCCGTCCATCAGTGCCCTTCGCTGATAAAATCTGCCACCGAGCGCGAGAGATGGCTGCGAGACCCTAACCTGATACCCGGCGGCCTCCTCCACCTGGGTGGGCCTCCTGTGCTGGAACGCGCCGAGCCAGGGCTGGAAGGGGCTGCCTGTTAGCGGCTGTGATTGGAGCCCGAGGCTGTGGCTGATGGAGGAGCCCCTCTGCTGAAAGACGGCGGCGCGACCCTGAAGGAACGGGCTGAGGAGAGAAAAGGAGTTGCCTGAGGGGGCTGGTGGGCGTGGCCACGTGGGAAGAAAGGAGACAGACCGTGTTCATATTACTGGGATGTGAATGAGGCGCAATGTGTTACACATGTGCTGGATGTGGAGGATCAGAGGAGAAGTGTCCACCAAAGCTTGGACGCCAAGAACGTCCAGTTCTATTTACTTCTACTTTTTTTTTTTTGAATAAAGAGGTTTTCTAGACGTATGGGTACGGAACCAATAGCGTTCTTTGGAGCAATGTCTGCATCAAGTTGAAACAACCTTCACCAGCGGTTTCCTCCGGTGGAATGAGCTGCCAAAGGCAACCAGAGCAGCAAATTCTTCAGAAACCTCCTGAAGACTCTAGTCGGATAGCGTCTGCTGTCCTAATGCACGGTCTATCCTCTTGCACTACACTTACACAAAGGTTTTAGCACCTAGAACCCTGGTTCCTACACTGAATTGTAAGTCGTCCTTTGGATAAAAGCGTCTCATTTCTGTACAACCACATCGCATGGAGGTTTTTACAAATTTACACTGTGTTTCTTTAAAGAACCATGCACTGAATAACAGTTTAGGGAACCAAAAGTGGTTCTACACCAAAATAGACTTTTTAGAACCATAATTCCAGGCAGGGAAGCATTAAAGGACAATTATTTTCAAGTGCAGTGAGAAGGCTGGGAGAAATGTGCCAGAAAAAACTGCCTAAGGACACGAGGAAGATCGCCTAGAGGAACCTTGAGGCGAAAGCAAGCGTTCCTAAAGGGTCCTTGGCTTGGAGGCATGCTTCTAGGAAGCACCCTATTGGTATGGGAACTTTAGATTATTTGGAGGTTCTTCAAACTTTACATTGATTGATTTATTTATTAATGATGGTTCTTCCACTTTAAGTTGTTTTTAAAATGGTTCTTATATGGGATCTCTCCATAAAACCCTTCAGGGCATCTTCAAGTGGGAGGAAATCCACACTGAGCTGCTCTGGAGAAGCAGTACAAGAAAGATTTTATTTTATTTCAAGTTTTATTTGGTCTAATCACTTGATACAGATGTTCAGCCAAGTATAAGAGGTTTCTGGACGTAATCTAGATCCATCTGTCTTCGCTAAAAGGGACTAAATCACACACCTTAAGGTCAAACAGGAGACAGGCTAATGCTGCGCATGCTTACCTGTCAGAAAGCTCACACTGCCACCTGCTGGTGTGGCCCATGCCTGCAGGTGACCTCTAGACTACAGGGGTCAATGCAGTATGTATGCTGGACCTATTCTCAAGATGTGAGATGATTTATTTTTTTGTTTTCAAAATTAACCGACATGTTACACTAACAACGTGCCCTTTTTTCTCCATGCAGAAGCTGATGGACTTTTTTAATGAAAGTGCCTGGATTGCATGCGCTTTAATGAAACATGGTAAATCCCCCCATCATCGATCAGTTTAAAGGTCAGTCTGTTTTCCCTTTGCTTCAAATTATTTTTTTCCCCCTCAGTTCTGTGCTTTGTGTTATTACCCGGATGGTGATCAATGCTGCATTGACGCGTCCTCATGTCAGCGACTCTCTGCCAAACCCTACACACACACACCTACACACACACACAGACCCGTAAGCACACTTGTCTCCAGCAGTGCCCTGCAGTTTAATACCTCCATTATGCTTCATTACCTTGTTTGCTCGCTGTGAGCGAGCCGCTCCGCGCCGTAAACGCGTGCGAGGCCTGCGCTCCCGTAGACGCGTGCTGGACGACGCACTGCGTGGCTGACCGACCGGCGGGGAGTTTCATAAGCACGTAATTAATGAACGAATCGGGGTCATTAAAGGGGGAAACATCAGCTGCCGGGCGCTGATGACTGCGGATGAATTTGCATGCAAACAAGGTCATTTGATTTGATGGCCTCACTGCTGCTGCTGCTGAGAGGATGTGTACCAAACAGAGTGGCAGAGGATGGATGGATGGATGGATGGATAGACAAATAGATAGGTGGGTGGGTGGGTGGATGGATGGATGGATAAAATCCAAATAGACCTTGATATTTTTGAAATAAATGGTTTAAAATAAATATATACCTAAATATACTAGATATACTATGTACATAATTAAACATCAATAAATATGTCAATATATACATTAATTTATACAATATATACATGTAATTTAACATTTCGAATAAAAACATGTTATATAAAACTTGTGTTACATTTATAATTAACATTATATGCTTATTACATTTTAAAATAATTTTCAACACTAAAGCTGAGCAAACATGCATTTTACTACCAAAAAATGTGAAACTTTCTTGCCTGACTGTGGCATAATCAAAAACAGGACTGATAGGACTTTTAGCATAGAATTAAAAAATACACAATAATACAAGTACATAGCATTCACACTAATGGCATGTGGATATCAGGGACATTCTAATGAATTACATTTTTCAGTAGATGAATAATTTAGTTTCATAATTTGGATAACAGAGTTTTACTTCTTAAATGACCTTGCCAGTCAACTTCACAATCAGTGAAAAGAAAGAAAAACTGAGAGAAAGAGAACTTGCTTTTCTTCTGTCCACGATCTTCAGGGACATCAGATGAACAGTGATGAATAATTCCAGTCACTTTTAAAGAACTGAACTGAGACATTGTTTAAAGTGAGTTACAGTGGACAGGGACATTGGATTTTATTCGTGTTTTAACCTGCGCAGAGATGCATAGGCCACATGAGCTCAGGAGAAAGATTGAATGTGGGGGCGCTCAAACCATGAGACCCTAGTACTGATAGATCGAGGGACAGTCTGGCCAAAAAAGTGATAATGGTGTGTCACACAGTATATAAGAACCACATAAACAAGTGTAGTTGAGATTCTTCAACCGAGACTAGCCTAGTTAGCAAGGTGTTCGCTGTTTTTCATGTCTTGTTAGCCACATTAGCATCCAGTCGAAAACCAAACAACCCATGAAAAACGTGTAAAAACTGATTTTTAATTTGTTTAAATGTTATGGGACTTTCCTTGCTGAAAAACAAAGCTTGCAGAAGGTAAGATTGGTTAAGCTAGTTAAACTGGAAGACGAGTTTAGCTGTTAACCAGCGTAATGTACATTATATGGACACGTGTATTGGGACATACCTGTTTTCCAGGGTTTGTGCTAGGTCCCTTACTTCCAGAGAAGAACAATCTTAATACTTCAGCAGACCAAGACATTCTGGACAACACCTTGCTTCCAACTTTGTGGACCCAGTTTGGGGAATAACCTTTTCTATTCCAGCAGGACTGTGTCCCAGTGCTCCATAAAGACGTGGCTGGAGGAGTTCAGTGTGGAAGAACTTGACTGGTCCACACAGAGTCCTGACCTCAACCCCATCCAGCACCTTTGCGATGAACTGGAACGGAGATTGAGTGACTGACCTCATAAATGCTCTACAGAATGAATGGGCACAAATTTCCACAGAAACCTCAAAATCTTGTAGAAAGCCTTCCAGAAGAGTGGAAGCTGTTAATAGTTTGGTGGTGGTGGCCTAGTGGATAGGATATTCGTCTCTGGATGAAGAAGTAATGGGGCTGAATCCTACCTTCAGCATACCACCAATGGGTTTCTTAGAAAGACCCTTATTCTGTATTGTCCTACCATGGACCTATATTACATCTTGATGCACTGGAAACAAATACCACCAACATGTGGCAATGGTGACATGAAGTCGATCCAGAATATACCCATTCTACTGGTCTTCTGGTTTGTAATTTTCTTTAGAGATTATACAAGCTATGTTAACACAGTTACACATAAAAGTCAGCAATAGGTGCACCTTATGGTAGTTTAAATGTAATAACAAAACTAAAAAAAATAAAATTGTATTATTTAATTATTGTAAAAGCTCTCTCACAGCCCACCTGCAGTCCCTTCATAAGCCATTAGGGGGCCACAGACCACACTCTAGGAAACACTGGTGTAAACTGATGAGGTTCATTAGCTAATATTAATATTATAAGCCTGTACAGTAACATTATCCAGGTCTGAAACCACAGAGCTACAGACTTGATAACTATAGTGCTTCAACTACATTGGAAGGGAGAGTGCAGTTGATATATTTTTTCTCTTGTGTGTTTCTACAGATTAATTCACTGCCCCAGAACGTTTCCAACCCAAGCCTGAGATAGTAGTCGCCTACTACAGCACTTTATTACTCTCAGCAAACATTTAACCACTTATTTGAACTTGAATTGCAATACAAAATGTCTATTTGGGGCTTTCCAAATCATAGCTGTGCTGCAGAGCAGCACCAATGACTCATATCAGTAGAAATATAGAAATGTGTGTCACTGAGTAGGTCTGCCACTCAAAATCGAGTTTTGGTGGTATTTAACTCTTAAGTTACCTAACATCTCAATGGCAATCCATTAAAAGTCTTTGTTCCTACCTGGTCTAACTAATTAAAGAGTCAAATTTCCTACAATGTTTGTCATGGAAAGTAACAATCCACAAATTGTTGGTTTGGGAAAATTAATGAAAAATTATACATTCATAACTGTATATTTGCCTTATTTTCCTCCATCAGTTTCGCTCACTACTGAGAATCCCTCTATGACATGCGATTTAGCTTACTACCAGTGATATTACCTATATTCTTGTATACCTTCCTTATGCCTAGCCAGCTAACAAGATTTTTAAAATCATGTGTTTGGCCCCAAAAATGTCCCATCCTTCACCTACATCATCAGATGGGTTTTTTTTCCTAGTCTTTAAACTGGAACATTTCACTCTCACTCTACTTTAGACCAGCTGAAAGAGACAAGTGGTAAGTTTACAACAGATGCAGCAATGTTTTTAGTTTTTAAGCAGTTAAGCCGGTGAAGAGGTTTGTCTCCACTGACCACTGCGAAGTGGACCAGCATGTGGAACTGGAACTGTAATACAACTATTACAAATCCACATGTTAAAATATATAATCATCACACTTAAGATTTCATGTTCTTAAAAGAGAAAACCAAAATAAGGCAAGGTAGGTACTTACTTCCTGAGCTCTGTGCGGTCATCATGGGTCAGCCGGTGGCCCTCTGAACCTGGCAAGTGCTGCAATTTAGCATACCTGTGATAACAGCAAATCCACCAGTTACAGCACACACCCCCACAGAAACCAGTGCACACTCACCACGCTTTTATAAGAGACCCCCAACTTAAAGAAACAGTTCAGTGAAACAATGAAATCTGAGGGAAACATGGCTAAGATTCTTCCATATTCCCGGGTTGTTTTTTCCTAATTTTATTGTTATTGAAGTGTGTAATGCACTGTTGAAATATCTACACAAATACAAATTTTGGCACTGATCAGGATTGGGTGCAAATATCCTGACCAGCTCCTCACCAATCTAACTAGATATGCTTGCATTTAAAACACAGAACCAGCTGGGTTGCAAACAAGTGTACAAAATTATTCTGATATACTGGTCCACTGCACTTCCACAGGTTTCAAATAATTACCCAGAACACTACGAGGCTGTAAATAAATGTTAAATATATTTAGATGCACTCAGAATAGTGAATAGAACTGAAGACAACAAAATAACTGAACAAACCATACAGCTCATAGAATTAAATTAAAATAAAATGAATATCCAGAAATGAAAACTGGCGATTAAACCCCAGGACAGGTGATTTGAAAAAAAAAAACCAAATGTAAATAGGCAATTAGTATACTATCTGTGAAATACTAAATAAAACAGCTTTTGGCGAATAGTTGGAATTTATAGTAGAATCCACATATTATGGTAGCACTGCTGAACAAATAATTTCTCATAATAAGTTATGTAACCTTTTACAGTGCAGTGTTCATTAATGGACATGAGGGGACAAACCTGTTGAGCAGCAGGTCCAGCACTTGTTTTGTAGTGGCGAACGATCGGTATGTGCAGAGAAAGATGGTGACGTAAGTCGAGTCGTTTCCTCTAAAGGCAGACACCATGTACTCCACCAGTCTCTCCAGCGTTCCTGCTTTAATGGTGCGGACCTTGCAGGTCTCGTACAGGCTGAGGGCGGAGTCCGAGTCCACGCCCAGCCACCGCTGGCCTTTGGTGGCCGAGTGGTGCATCTGCACCTTCCGCAAAGTGATGGTGAACACAGCTCCATCCTCCACCTCCTCACCAATCTCCTGAGTGGCATTCTACAGAGAGAGAGAGAGAGAGAGAGAGAGAAAGAAAGAGAGGTCAAAACATTTTCAAAATAAACCCAAACCTCTGAGATTTTAAATCAGCAGCTATGGACAGAAAAATCTAACAAAGTTTATTATGATCACAAAAAATTATTCAACCAGGAATCTTATATTACGGCTTAAGTTTGTTTTATTGGCAGTAAAATCTAGGAACTACAGTTAATAATAATAACAATAATAATAATACATAAATAAAAAAACAGGAAATTTGGAGCAACCAACTAAACCCGTACCAACGCTTTCTGGATAGTGAGAAGAAATAAGTAAACCTTTTAACTAACTTGTTTACTAAGTACTTCCCTACTTTGCAAGCAAATTATACTCTATTAAACAAAATGAACTGAAACCTAACATACACAGGAACAGCTTCACAAAGTCCTGAATAACCACAAACTGGCCACTGAAATAGGAGGACACAAAAAGAGAGATAAACTGAGAGTTCCTTCATTATTTCATTTCCAAAATACAAAACCACCACAGACTCAAAGCTGACCAACTGATCCCTTCACTGATACCAACAACATGAAACTCCTCATTGCTGATAACAAACACATAGCTGTGATAAGATTCAGAAAAAAAGATGAATATCAGATTTTCAATCTATGTTTCTTATTAGACATTCTAATGCATCCTTTAATTTTCTTCCTTTTATTTTATCAATTGCAGGCCTATATACCAATCATAACATATATGTGTGTGTGTGTGTTTTCACATAAGAAGCAGAACTTGTGGAAATGTACCAGAGTACACACAGCCGTCACCAGTGGATGTATCAATTATTCAGAAAGAAAGAGTGTCTGATATTATACACAAGCGCTCTCTCTCTCTCTCTCTCTCTCTCTCTCTCTCTCTCTCTCTCTCTCACACACACACACACACATACACACACATATACACACACAAGTCTATTTCGGTAACGGGGCAGTCAAGTTTAAGCTGCCTGGCACACACACACACACACACACACTCACACACACACACACACACACACACAGTGCCAAACGAAACACGTAAATATTTACATGTGTTTTCTGCTCTGGAGAAAGAGTTCTCACAGCTCAGGGTTTTCCCTCTCTAATCAAGCAGTTCAAGCAGGTCAGTCACACACACACACACACACACACACACACACACACACAAACTACTTTACTGACATTATTAAAAAGGATTTGTCTTCGTATCATATTAAAGAATGAAAACAAATTAAACAATCTGAACAGTCATTTCTACTTGTGTAAGCATTGGTGAAAGAAAGCTGTATGTCCATATACCCAAGACTGTACAGTCCCTTCCTTGCTGCAGTAACAGTCTCTGCTCTTCTGGGAAGGCTTTACACCTGTTACGAGGATTTGACTGCTAACGCCACTTCGACTTATTCCGAAAAGAGCTTTATAGTAAATGGACATCTGTGTCAGCAACGGATACCACTTAATGTAACTGAATTCACTCATTAGAAGGACTGCGCCCCACATGTAGTGTACTAAACCTTTATATAGCAGGCATAGTTCTACTAACACACACACGCACACACTCACACATACACACTCACACACAGGCATGCATGAAGCAGCTTAGTAAAGTCTGCCTTAGGCTCGGATTTAAGGACTTTTCACATGTGTTTAGCTTGACCTCACTCTGTACACACAGATTTACCACACACACACACACACACACACACACACAAACAGAATATGACATCAGCCTTCATTCACAGTTTTGACTGTGTCTTGACCTCTCTGTTATTTCATCTGAAGCTTTCTTTCACTGAGACATCCTTCCTCTGGGCGTGGTCACTATGATAACACCAGTCACTATTGGGTCACTATTGCAGCAGCAGTGATGAAGGGTCTCTATGGTAACTGTCAGGGGTCACCATGGTAATGATTTTAGTCAGGGGTTTTGTAGTAATAACAGTAGTAAGGGTAAACACTTACATGTGTAAGTGTTTATAAATATGCACGACACATATAAACAAGCAATAAGGAGTCACAGTATTGTGGGAAGGAGCCAGCAGGGCTGGATCAGTCCAGCATCGACTGACTCACTGTCCTCATAACTCTCTGACCTCAGTGTGAAGAAACAGGGAGGAAGGGAACGAGGAGTAAATGAGTAAAAGAGTGCCTACTAGGGAGTGGGAAAGAAGGATGGAAGGAGAGGAAGAGAAAAAGCTCCAGTGACCGCAGTAAAACGCACTGAATTCTCCTAAACTCACTGCCCCCGTCTCTCTCTCTCTCTCTCTCTCTCTCTCTCTTTTCTCTGTCTCGTTCTCTCTGTCTCTCTCTTGTCTGACTAACACTAACCTAAATTCCTGAGCACCACCACTCCGCCATCAAAGTCTTCCAACAAACACAGCCTGTTACCTCTCTCTCTGTCTCTCTTCTATACACACACATTCAATCACTCATCCTCCATTGTCCTGCAACAAACTGTAGTCCAAAAAATGGACAGGAGTTTAAAAGAATAAAGGCCAATGTGAATGCCAGACTGTGTGTGTGTGTGGTTTCCCTCTCTCCTCTGATCCGGGAAGACCACAGGGGAGGAGAACAGCTGAGAAATTACTCACACACACACATGCAGACACACATACACACACACTTTAGAAACAAGAGAGCTAAAGATACAAACTGCCATCATCAGCATTTGAGAGTGCACAGGAGTGAGAGAACAACTAACTGGAAATGTTACATCATTCACCCTTCAGCACTAATCACTCTAGACAAGAACTTCTGCTAAACATGTGAATGCTTACAATAACTGTCTGATTAATCTGTGTTTTGGATACAAGCTCACCTACATCACAGTTCTAAGCCTAACAAGCCTAATGTCATCCATTCAGGGTCTCCGTATTTGTCCACTTTGACTCCGGGTAGTTTGTGTGCTGCCTTGTCTTGCCTTGCATGGCCAAGAAATATCAGCACGTAGAACTGGAGCTAAAAACAGTCCATAATACAGAGACTTTTAACATACAGTACATTTTAACATACAGTTACTATCTATTTGCTGAATTTAACACAAAATGTGGCCTGTGTGTAAGTCATATATTGTATGCTCATTCATTTTGTTTCTAATATTTTAAAGTCAGCAAATACATAGAAATTATTCCCTAAAATTTGCAGAAAATTTAAGGCATATTTAAGATCACTCCCTCCAGAGAATGCATACTAGTTTCTAATTTTACATACTTCTAAAAGTTTTCTTGGACGCACTCACATTTATAATGTAATTTACAACACCAGTGATTAGAATGGATTTGCTTTGTAAGATAAATGACAGATGTCTGAAATACAGTCCCATTATTTTGCGTGCCAATCTGAAAAAGCAGTTCATGGCACAAAAGAACTAAAATGCAGCACTGGAACTGTGACGCAGAATTAGCTTTTTAGTATGTATCATCTGTGTCAGTATCCATACTGGTACATCTCGAACACAAAATGATTGACACACACATACGCACACTCAAGAGCCATTGCTGCCCACACAGGGCACAAGCACACACCCACACACAATCACACACACAAACTCACACTGTTCTTCCATTGGAAGACTGGAGTGGAGCCAGGACAGCTAACAAAACTAACATTGTTTATGAGAAATGAGGAAAGAGCTATCCAAGCAAAAGGAAAGATCACTCAGGCCTCACTGGAGGTCTGTGTGTGTATGTGTGTGTGTGTGTGTGTGTGTGTGTGTGTGTGTGTATGTCTGTGTATGTGTGTATTAGGGCTGTAACGATATATGATACAAAACCGAAATCACGACACTCAGTTCCACGGACCCGTGTCGCGGTGTGAGGAGGATAAATCGCGACACACCCCTTCCCGTATAACTCCTTACCGTATACAGTTCCCGCCCAGAAACATACGATTTTCACATCAGTTTCTTTTCTTTAACCAGTAACTGAGGATCTTAGGGTTTCGAAGAGCCCTCCCACATGTTTACAAACATACAAGCACAGACGGACTCTTTGTTTGCTGAATTGATTCGCTGTGAGTACATGTAAGTTATGACAC
>JBBPCY010000023.1:13667609-13682689 GCA_037974405.1 Brachyalestes nurse | reverse complement strand
TAGACAGCATGTTAACATTGAAAACCCAGCTGTATCCTAATGCGAACTTAGATATCCTTACAAGCTACATGTCATTACATGTTTGCTCATAAGTAATTTGAAGAGTTGAATCTCTACGTCTGACAGCTCTCTGTTAAGAATGTAGATAAATGGGTCTGTTGTCAATGTGAGAGACAAAGTGGCACAAGTAGGGGCTCAGATCAATCTGTGGCACTCAGTGCTGATAGTGTGGCAAGCAAACACAAATAAATCAGTGTTTAGGAAGCACTGAGATAAAATTGAAAAAATCAATAAACACATCAAATGTGGTAGCAGATGGTGCTGTGCTTTTCTCTGAAACGGTCTTGGTGGCAATATAAAACTATCTCAAGTTGAGCTTTTACCCAGGATTCAAAATGTTTTGTGTAGCAATTAAATCTGTAATCAAGATCTGATGCCTCACCTCACCTGTAAGGTGGGGTTATGTGTGCAGTTTTCCAGGAACTAGGAGTTCTAGTTGACTAAATAGATTGCAAGGTTAACAGTCTTCATAAATAACTGGTTCAAAATGTCCTCTCCTGGTCTCTTCTTAGTGTTGAGGTCTTTATGTTAGGAGAGAAAGAGTGAATTTCAAAGTGACCACAGCTTAGAGCAAGTGAATATTGCTAAGCACTCGGCTATTTAGGAAGGCTTGATGACGAACATTTTTAAAAAAAAATCTAACTACCATCTATGACTGTTTCCTACTAGTGTTCTAAGGCATCAGATCAAAAACCTATTAACATAATTTTTACATTTATCTATTGCTTAATGTTGATTTGAAGGGATATCATAAGTGTGGTCTTGCTTTTTCAGTAATTAGTTGTGTGAGAGAGCAGTTACGATGTATTATTTAACCAATTCATATTAAAATCTCACAGGATCAGCATATCTGAATCAGTGTAAGGGTTCTGTTAAGTCTTCAGCAGCAAGAAAGTGCTAAAACAAAATCGGTTATTGTGCTCTATGCACGCATTAAAAGCTAAGAGTTCATCTAAAAAAGTTTTTTTTTAATCCACAGGCACTTGGATATCTCCAAAGAGAACCAGCGCAACTCCAAGTTCAAAATGACTAGGAAATTCCTGACCAGCATTGTGCAGGGCCTGGGAAACCTGGTCTCACTGGACATATCTGGTCACATCATGCTGGATAACTGCACCGTGCCACAATTCGAGGAGGCCATGGGACGCCCCAGGTATGCTGGAACACCAGAAAGAAAGTGTTTTCACTGAAAGCTAGCCTTTTAAGTTTTTAATTTAAAAGGGTCACATCTTAGATTTTCTTGTACCTTTCCCCCCCCGGAGGTTCACTTGTGATGGTTTTATGTACTAAAAACAGTCAGCATTTATGTTTACATCTAACCTTTCTTATTTATAAATAAATAAATAAATTAGTTTTAATGATATGTACCTTCTAATAAGTAACGTGTTAACTGTAAAACCACCGTCACATCGAATGCGAGATCCCAGCAGAATCACATCACATTAGGACCACCCATACTCACCTGATTATTAAGGTGACAATCCAGTGTGACCACAGCTTAAATCTGCTGAAGTGTCATCTAAAGGTCAACTTTCACTGCTATTGCACTATTCCACATGTACTAAAGCCTTAAAGATATTAGGCAGTAAGACTTTATATTCCTTGTGGGCCTGTGGGTTTAAGTGAAACCTTCAGAGTAGACTTCAGAAGAAATCCAGAGGATTTTGTAAAGAATATTTCAACCAGTGTTGTTTCAGAACAATCAGGGGCTTTCTCACCCACCCAGTCATGATCTTTGGTGAAAAATCTCTGTATTCTTTGTGCTTTTAAATAAATAATGTTAAATTAGTACCACAAATTCCCACTTGTGGGACTAATAAAGGTTTATCTTATCTAAAAAACATTTTCTAATCACATACTGTAGGCCTCCCGGTGATTTGGGGTCCACTAATTACCGCTGGAAGCTAAAAATGGCCCTGTACACAGATTTGATCACATTTAGTTGTAAACAAGCATGCTACAGATATAGTGGGTAACATAAGAAGAGAAGTACAGAGAAAACATATTACATAGTCCTAAATAAGAGTGGAAGATGTAACAGCAGTCTTCCAACAGACAAAAATGAAGCTAAGATTGAATACAACTTTGAGATAGGCAACAACTGAAGCTTAGCATGTGGGCCAACTTGGTTTTATGATAGCATCATTTCTTGTGTTCCTCTGCCTGAGATCATCACTTTGTAATCTATCTTCCTTTGTGTCTTTCTCTCTTAGCATCGAGCCATTTAAGAGCAGTATATATCCCTTCCAGGAGCTGAAGAGGCCGCTACAGTTTTTGGGCCTGTACAATACCACACTCTGTAATGTCACACACATCCCTGCTTACAAGGTACAGCACTGGTGCAGCACTGTACTTTTTAAAGTACATTGTTTTTAAATGTGTGTTTGCTGGACAGTGTTTATAAATGTGGTTTTGCTTGACAGTGTTTATAAATGTGTGTTTGCTGGCTGGACAGTGTTTATAAATGTGATTTGATGGACAGTGTTTATAAATGTGTGTTTGCTGGATAATTTTATTGGTGTGGTTTACCGCACAGTGTGTGTTGGTGTGGTTTACTGTACAGTGTTTATTGGAGTGGCTTTGCTGGACAGTGTTTATTGGTGTGGGTTTACTGGAAAGCAAATATTGGAGTGGCTTTGCTGGACAGTGTTTATTTTTGGTGTAGCTTTTATTTTGAAGCTGACACAGTTCACCAATGCCTCCTTCATTAATATTATGCAGATAAGGTTAGCAGAACCAAAAACAGTCATATTTTCTTTGCAGCCGGGATGTTCAGAACATAATCGCTGTCTAGTGATGACAACTGAAACTGGAAATTTTTAGGGCATGGCCGAAAGTTGCAGCCAGTATTGCATATAATGAAATTTGTGCTCAGCATGATGGGAATTAAAGCAGTGGAAGTCTACAGGCAGAGTGAGAAACACAAAACTGCCAAATAAAGCTGAAGCAGATCACCTAACCTTTTCACTGGACCTTTTTCTGTTAGAATAACAATTGGGCTGAATTGTCTGTAACCTTAGGAAACTGATGTGTTCTTTTCAGTTTTGTCTATTGTTAAGTTGATTCTAAATTTCATCCTGAATGGCACTGTTTTATTTGCAGGTAACGGGCTCTAAAAATGAAGAGCAGGTCTTGAATGCCATAGAAGCTTATACAGAGTACCGTCCTGAACTTGCACACAGAGCCATCAACCAGCTGTTCGACATTGCCAGGATACAACATTGCAGCCAGCTGCTCCGAGCACTACAGGTACGCACGCACACACACGCATGTTGATCACTTATACAACATGAAGTAAAGGTGAGTTTTGACTCTTTTTGAGCACTTTCACCTGAACAACATAGATTACCACAGTCTGAATGAGGAAAGAGTTTGCTAATTATTATTATTTTAACAGTTTTATTATTGTTTTTTGCTCAGTTTGGCATTTCACATTATTTTAAATGTCTTATGGTTTCTTACTTTTTGATTAAATGTATTAACTGCTCCAGTAAGAAGCACATTTTGTTCTTCTCATGCCTCAGGCTTTGTTCCCATAAGGAATTTGCACATCATTTTTTTTTGTTGTTGTGGGTGCCAGTGTTACAGCACTTGTGTAATACCAAATCATATTATTATATAATTATGTTTACATAGGTAGGTTAATTTCCCACTGGTAATATTACTATGTATAACCGTAATATATTTCTTCCTCCCTCTCTTTTTCACCCTCACCCCCACAGTTGGTAATAGCTGCGCTAAAGTGTCATAAGTATGATAAGAGTATTCAAGTGACAGGCAGCGCTGCTCTCTTCTACCTGACCAACACAGACTACAGAAATGATCAGAGTGTGCGGCTGCGCCGGCAGGTCATAGAGGTTGTGCTTAATGGCATGGAGCAGTACCAGGAGGTCACGGTGAGCATCACCCACAAACGCACACTCCAGAGGTATTAGCCTTATACAAAAACACTTGCAGCCGGATTCTTATTGCTTAGACTGTAATTGGTTTTAAGGATCCACATTCTATTGTAGTTTCTTGTATGTCTCCTCTTATATACATTCTTATATACATATCTCTCCTTGTCTCCTCTAGGTCCAGAGGAATTGCTGTCTAACTTTGTGTAACTTCAGTATTCCTGAGGAACTGGAGTTTCAGTACCATCGGGTGAATCTCCTGCTGCTAAAGATTCTAGAGCCGGCCCGACAGGACGAGTCTATACAGCGCATCGCTGTGCACCTCTGCAACGCCCTCGTCTGTCAGGTCGACAATGACCACAAAGAGGCCGTCGGCAAGATGGGATTTGTAAAGGTGATATAAAAGTTACAATAAGGAACATTTAACATAATTACACTTTTATTGTGGTTTGAAACTATTTTGTGCTAAAGTGCGTAACTAATCTAACTGTGAAACTTCGTTTCTAAAAATCCCAAATCAGCCATTTAGTAGTAGATTATAAAAGGTTCAATTTGAATTTAATTATAACTTGTTAGCTAGTTTGGACAGTGTTAACTGGCTAGCCTCCTAGATGCTAGATGTCTGGTTGACCGTTACAGTGCTGGTTTTACTTCACAAACTTAAATGACCCAAAAATATTTTAATGTAATGGTTTTTACTTTCACACTCTCAGAGTACAATACCCCTGTCTGTATGATATTCTCTTGCATTTTCTGTTATTGAAATCTTCTTTTTCCTCTGTTCTCTCATTCCACAGACCATGTTAAATTTAATACAGAAGAAGCTACAAGACAAAATGGTAAGTGTTGCCATAAAGAGGTTGCCTTCATTGTAACTTCAGATGTAACAAAACAGTCTTTGTCTAAGTAAGTGACTTTTACTCTAGTGAAGTGATTGTTTATTTGATACCAGCTCTGCTGTCTTCTTTGCAGTTTCTATATTAAGTGAACTGTTCTGGGATGTAAAAAAATTAGTGCAGTGTAAACTCAAATGAACGCAACACTCCCCTTCAGTTAATAATATTTACAAAATTATTTTAATTTGTAACATATGTTCTTTTAGGTTTTGTGATCTCAGATTGACTTGCTTATGTGGTGTCTGACATGTGTAAGAGCCATTTGTCATTTTTTGTGTTGTAGATACGGGTGTGTCCAGTAGGTGTCACTTTTGAGTAGTGTTTGTTGGGTATATAGGTAGGAACTTCCCTCAGGTGTCAGTGTTGCACATGGAAAGGTCACGCACTAGTTTTTGTCTACAGTAGTCCTGAAGTGTTAAGGAACACTGTGTTTTTACTGGACAAGTAGATTTATCAGCTGTATGGATTTCATCAAAATGAAAACCACGGAAGGGTCACTGATAAATAACTGCAGTCATAAAATGCTGAGACTCTGTTCTGAGTATTGGTCTCTTACAAGTGTGTCAGTTACTTTCAAGTTAGACTTAGCAGCTTAACAGTATGTCACACTTTTATCTACAAACACTTGTAAAAGTTAAGAGCATATGGATGCTTCAATAAGGCTGCATAACTATTCACAGATGTTTTATTTGGTCTTGATTCGGTACACGTTTTGATTGACATTTTTCATCAAGAATAAGAAGTGCCTGAAAATGTGATTAACACTTACATGTTTTCATTTTTAGTTTATTAGAGTGTTCAGTGTTATAAAAGTACATTATTTGAAACAAAAATTATGCTGTAGTGTCCCAATTAAAGCTTTCGCTACGAGCTTGCTAGTCACAGTACAATTACTAAACAGTACAACAGAATACGATGTTGTTACATCGCTAACTTCTACTGTTTATAACTCTGCAAGTTTACTTTTTCTGTGTTTTTTTTTTAATCATTTTGCATGATCCTAGTCAAAGAGACATAATCTTCCATTGCATGTTAGCTACAATAGCCTCATGGCTCCTGTGCAAAACTGAAGAAGTGAATTTTAGACTGTAAGATCTGTGTGATGAGTGTACACTATACAATTTTTTTTTAAAAATCAAAATTTTCAACCCTTTGCTTTAAGGGTTTGCTACAAAGCTGAGTTTATGGGTTAAACCCAGAGCATCATCAACTAACCTGAGATCAGTACTGCTGTTCTGCAGCTGGCATGATTAGATGCTGTTATAGTTTTGCTGTACCTGTTATTGCGGCTATCGTGGGCTTTATTGGCTGGTGTTGATTTTGCGGTTTGCCTCCTCAGTGTGATCAAGTAATGGAGTTTTCTTGGAGCGCTCTGTGGAACATCACAGACGAGACGCCAGATAACTGCCAGATGTTCCTGAACTGCAACGGCATGGATCTGTTCCTGGAGTGTCTGCAGGTGAGACACAGAGACACACAGCATGGTCTTAAAGTTCACATTTCTGGGTTGTAGAGGTGAACAGTAACGAAGTACGAAGTTTACAGTTTTTGAGTATCTGTACTTCACTTGAGTAGTTCTTTATTTTGGAAACTTATAACTTTCACTTCACTACATTTGAAAGACAAAAACGTACTTTTTACTTCACTACATTTCTATCAAGATTCTTGTTACACCTTCAGTTCTGAAAGTGGGTGTTACTGTCTCACTTTTCTAAAACTTGATTGTTTTTTTAGCAGATGACAGCCAATCAGAAATCACCAGTAGTGTGAAATGGAGAGTAGTGAAAAATGATTGGTTTGATGTCAAAGTCAGCCGCTTTGCATATGTGTCTGCATAAAGTGGTATTGCTGTTTTATAGCCACTGTTATGGACCTGTGAGTTGGTTGGATGTGTTGTTTCCATTCCTCCTGCATTTACAGCGGTTCAGTTGTCAGCTTCGTTCAAATATATAGTACATACACAAAAAGACTGGTTTTCTTTATCAGTTCGGGTTGTGTTTCATTCTGTAACATTCTACCTTATTCCTTATGCTACATCTTCTACAAGCAAGTTGCATTAGGTTTTGTAAGTGTGGTGGCAATTAATTAAGTGAAATTTGACGGTATGACTTTCATTTGTTTTGGAGTAACATTTGACTAGTGGTATCTGTACTTTCACTTAAGTAATGAAGTTAAGTACTTTGTTCGCCTCTGCTGGGTTGTAGGGCCACAAAACGGATTGCTGATCTGTGACACAGATGTCATTTTTTTCCAAAGCTATTAAAATGTTGAAATTCTTGTTTCAACAATGAGATCCTTTTTGATTCATTAGTAATTATCGTTGACTACTATAAAATCAATAAGTAGAATTTGTCCGAAATTATCCAGTTCTAGTTTTGCTTTATTCGTTCCATCAAAGGATTTTTTTGTGCTTAAATATAGTTTAATGTTTAGTTGTCTTGAGGTATTTTAACTCGGAGTTTGGTTTTGGATTTAACCTCCCTATAAAGACTAAGATTTTTTATTTTACTTTGAAGACATGCTTGAATCGGCTTTGGCTTTGGCTTTGTCTCTCTTTTCAACAGACATGCAGAATGTATATTTACATGTTATTGTTAAAATAAAGTAGTAATTATTGATGACCCACTTTATTTTATTTTCCAAGGAAGTTTCCATTGTATATTTTTGTAGTAGTAGAATAGTATGTAGCAGTTAGAAAATTAAAGTGTGTATTATTAAAGCCTTTTTAAAAAAGCTTTTAGATTAGATTTTGTTGTACCAGTCCTGTTTCAGTGATGGCTGATATGCTCATGTATGTATATGCAATTTTAGCTTTAACCTGTCTATCGCCACTACTAACATCCTTAATTGTGGCATATGGGAAAGCAATGCTGAGCCGCAGCCTTTGTCTTGATTAGTGGTCTGCTCTGTGTGTTTGCCACAGGAGTTTCCAGATAAACAGGAACTACATCGCAACATGCTAGGGCTGCTGGGTAATGTGGCAGAAGTGATGGCGCTCAGACCTCAGCTGCTCACCAGCCAGTTCATCTCTGTCTTTAGGTAAAAAAACAGCTTTTATTCCATTTAAACTTAAACTATAGATACACAGATACATAGATAAACCACCAACAAGGGGCAGCTGGGGAGCAGTGTGGTGGGACGGTACCTTGCTCAAGGGTACTTCAGTCCAAGGATTGGAACCCATGACCTTCTGATCTCAGGGCCAACTCCCCAACCACTAGGCCACCATTATTCAAAATTCCGTCTTGTGGATGTTAACAAAGGATGTTATTTAGATAAATAATTTAGCTTATTAAAAATTATTAATTGCAGAAAAAAATGTCTACAACACAAAATTTAGCTATTTTCTCTCTCCAGAGATTAGTCACAAAAATGAATGCTCAGTAAAAATGTTTTTTTACAGAATGTAATTGAAATATAAGCTTTCTAACATGTAGTCTGATGAAGGATATTTTTTTAGGAACATATCATAGTGGTGGAAATGACATTTTGGTATTGGAAGCAAAAACATTTTATAATCCATCCTGAAAGATATAAGGAACCAGCAGTATTTTCCAAACGAGGGTGATATAAGCTCGCTCTTGTTTTGGATCGTAACGTTTTATGAGGACATGCACTAAAAAGTATTACAGTAATCAGGCCTGCATGTAACAAATGCTGGAGGTTTCTTTGTGTCCCTCAGCCACATTTACTAAATGATAATATTTAGTAAGTGATGCACTTTAGTGACTGCATTTATATACAACATAAAACAAAAATCAGAAACATCAGGAAAAAAAATCAGAAAAGTTTTTTTACTGTGTTTAAGTTAATGTTAACGTTAAATTAAACCAGACATACAGGAATATGACTGGATAATTTCTTTTATCTGATGTGGAGATCTGATTTCTCTGAAAATTCTCTGAAATTTGTACTCAAGATCCTGTTTTGTTTGAATCTCTGTTTTGGTTAGTAACTTGTTGGACAGCAAGGCGGACGGTATCGAAGTGTCATACAATGCCTGCGGAGTTCTGTCCCATATCATGTTTGACGGGCCAGAGGTGTGGACCGTGGAGGACCCTGAAAGAGAGTGGGTCATGGACAGAATGTGGGATGCCATCCAGAGCTGGGACGTCAGCTCCCGGCGAAACATCAACTACAGGTACCAGTCATTTCTTAAACTCTACAATTTCTATTTCTTTCTTATGATTTGTTTATTTTACAAAATGTGGGTGGTTTAATGTATCTCTCTCTATCTGTCTTTCTCTCTGTATTTCTTTCTTTCTCTCTTTCTGTCTTTTCATCTCTTTCTGTCTCTCTCTCTCTTCTCTCTGTCTTTCTTTCTTTGTCTTTGTCTTTCTCTTTCGCTCTCTCTCTGAGTTTTTAATCTGTCTCTCTTCTCTGTCTTTCACTCTCTTTCTGATTCTCTCTCTCTTTCTCTCTGTCTTTCTATCTGTGTTTCTCCCCCTTTCCTCTCTCTCTCTCTCTCTCTCTCTCTCTCTCTCTTTCTCTCTCTCCCTCTCTTTTTCTTTCTCTCCCTTTCTTTCTTTGTTCTAATCCCTCTCTCAGGTCATTTGAGCCCATTCTGCGTCTCCTGCCTCAGAGCATTTCTCCAGTCAGCCAGCACTGGGCCACATGGGCCCTGTATAATCTGGTGACTGTGTATCGTGAGTTCACATATTTACATTCTTACTAGGTTCCTGCTAGTAAATAGTTTTACATGATAAACAATCACTGTATTGTGAATATATCATTAGGTTGTAATTGGCTACTAAACATATCTTTACCAAATTACAAATTAGCCTTTGTCAAGATTTGTTTAATATCAACTTGAACAAGTGAAAACCCGAAAGAACTGATCTTGTCTCTCTCTCTTTTCTCTATAGCGGAAAAGTACTGCCCATTATTAGTAAAGGAGGGAGGCATCGCTCTCTTGGAGAAAGTTATGGAGTTGGAGTCCTCCCATCAGGAGACCAAGGACATGGCCCGGTACACACATACGCACACTTCACATATTAGCACATTTACACATAGCAGTTTTCTTTTTTTGCTCCTCTGGTGATGCATGCTTTATGCATACAAAAGAGATTTAGAGCATTTTAATTATTCGGTCATTGATCGTTCCATATTTGACCATGGGCTCTGAGTTTCTTCTTTTTAATTTTACTGCTAGCAATGTACTGCAGTGGTCAGCAAAAAGTTCAGTCAAGATGTCAACTTTTCCTAATTTTTGCTTTCATGCTACCATGGTAGAAAAATGAATAATTTTTTATTTCTCTGGGAAAATGGGTGCTGAATATGTATATAAGAAGTAGATGGATGATGAATGATTTTGTGTTCTTCTTTTGAGTTCTTTCTAAAAAATCATAATTGAATTGTTTCTCAGAGAATCATAATTGAATTATTTCCCAGAAAATGGGAATTGCATTGAATTCTTTCTCAAAGAATTGCAATAGAATTGTAACAGAATTGAGTTATTTCCCAAATGTCTTTCCTAAATTCAGTTATAAGGTCAGAGAGATGTATTATACCCCTAATGCTTTGGCCAGCTTTGATTTGCTTTTAATGTCTACTGTTGCAGTAAGGTGATGGAGCAATGTGAGAATTTTAAGGAGGATCCCATGGACACCAGCAGGTAAACACTGAGGACCAGGAGACCCCCATGCCCATCACCACCTAGTCCACCTTGAAGCGTTTGGACTGCTGACTCCCTTCTAGGATGTTTGTGCGCATCTCCTCTCTGCAGTTTAATGTGTACTGGCAGCTGGGTGGCTGGGCAACTCTCGATCTGATGATACTCTCAACTCCTGTGGCACACTTGGAAGAGTTTAGAGCGTGTGTGTGTGTGTGTGTGTGTGTGTGTGTGTGTGTGTGCGGTTTGCGGTTTTATTTGTGTTGCACATGAGAAGCAGTATTTGTATCATCCATTAAAGTTCAGAGTGTTTGTTTTGTTATGCCTTAGTTTTTATGTGTGTGAATGTGTTTGTCGTGAGCGAAAGAAAGCAATCGTGTGTCTTTGTAAGGAACAAAATCCGTACGTTTTTCGCCTCTTTCACTCTGAGCACAAAAAAGAGGACAAAATCACAGTACAACTGGCCTGCTGTCTCATCTTCAGAGCATACGTGTGTGTAGGTGTGTGCGTGTGTATGTGAGAGTGTTTCTTCTATAAGCTTCACTAAATTGCACAGTAATGGTTGTGGTTTGGGTTTGTTTTGTGACATTACAGAACCCAGAACTGACTGGACCGATGATGTCAGGGGTTCGAAAAGTCAGGCTAGCAGGTTTTGACCTTTTTGGATGTCCCATCAGTTTGGATGATGAATGAGGATGATCATTGCTGTTTATCATCGAGAGACTTTGCTCCAGACTAACTGGAGACTGGAGAGCGAACTCAAACAAAAGCCACACGTAAACACACCCTAAGACTTCTGCTCTTGTACATAAATTGGGAGAATACTCTCATTTTTTTTGTTTGTTCTCAATGTATGTTTATATGACACAGTTATAAAACACTCTGTTTGCCATGTTGATTTAGGGAGGCCAAGGCGAGTGGGCATCATCATGGTCATTACTGGTAATGATGACCCTTCTTCTTTTATTTCTTTTGAGTTTCTGAGGACCTCCGAAATCTGGGTAGTGTTTTTTTTTGCTTCATGGTTTTTATGTTATTGGGTTTCACAGTAAAATGTGAACACTTATTTCTATATTAAGCCACAGAAAATACTTTGTTATGCTTTAAAAGTAGGCTACGATAAATGACTTTACTTCTGATTTAGTTCCATATCTCTTTGTGCTTACATTGCTGTGAGCAAAAGGAAAAAAATAAGAAGAAGAGTTGTTGTTCATCAACCTCTCAAACCTTAAATTGCACCTCAAGGTCTGAGATTATGCTGCTAGTTTATAAATCCCTGACTTATTCCACAGCAAACTATTTTGCCTTTTCAATGAATAAACTAGTGTATACTTTTTTGGGGGGGCTGATATTGACTTCATATTTACTAGTTTCTGAATTGTAGTTTTTTATTCCACCTTAAATGGTGCAGCAGTTACATTTATTTTAGGATGTAACTGCTGCACCATTTAAGGTAAAATGGGCAGTTTGAATAAGAAGTCAATTCCAGCTTCATACTTTTTATTTCTCCTATCTGTGATGTTTTTGGAATTGCCATGGATGTTAAAGCTGATGATGGTGTGCTACCAATGGTATATTGTTGAGTTGGTGTTTATCACAGCTTCTGGTTTGTTCTCCCCTCATAATTTTCAATGAAGTCAGTAATATCAATAAGTCCTGAAACCAGTGATTATAGAATATTGTATCGATGTGTTCCTATCGATCATGCTCAGCAGGGGGAGAAAACACTTTTGATTCCACACTTTTGTCTCATTTCTAAATCTGTTTTACAGAAGAGCATCTCTTTCACGTTTCATAGGCTAGTATTTATTCTGCCTTAGCTACTGTACCGACAGAGCGATTTTCTTTTCTCTTTCGAGCCAAAGTTCCTTCTTTACTCTCAAGTCACAAGTTAAGCTAACCTTGCTGTAACTAGGCTAAATAGTTTCTATGGCTCAAAGCTATTGGCTAAGAGGAAGCGTAAAGTGGACGAATGCACCAAAGGAAGGCTCTGAATGCGCTGTTTCAAAGCGAAAGTTCCCCAAAATGATATTTACACAGTTTTTTTATATGTTTAGTGTCTGAGGTTTGCTTCTTTACTGTTGCATTGGAGCTACAATACTACAGTAAAACTGATGTTTTACAGTAAAACTGACTTAAATGCTCTCACAAATTAGCATCGTACTATAACTGCATGCCTAAATCATCACACACTTGTTGAGTTTTTCATTGATCTCTACTAGACTTGTGTGACTGACTCTGTATGACGCGCTGTTACCTAAAAAACTGATAAAAGTTAAGGCTAAACACTCATTCTTTGTTAGATACATAAATACTAAAGAAGATAAACCTCAAGCACCAAACATGTCTTAGTTCAATATTTGAAGTAAGGAAGGAAAAGTGTGTAAATTAGATTGTTTGGCCGAACCGGCGCTTTAAACACACTGTCTCAGGCACTGGCCTCTAACCCTCGCACTTTCTCCTCAGTGACCAGTTCAGTAAAATGTGGGTTTTTTGTCTGACTGCCTTTTGATAGGTTTGTTTCTTTAGATCTGTGGCAATTGCAGCACCCGCTAGAATGACTTTGTTGAATGATTTGATTTTGTTTTCCTCACTGCTAGGACTTGGATGGATAGATAAATAAAGATCCAGAGGGTACTGTGGATGCTCCATTGTGTTTGTGTAATTTTGGCTCTGCAATATCCTTATATAATATTCTCACACAACGCAGTGCAGTGAAAAAGAACCATGTTGCAAGTTCTGTCTTTTAATGCATTTATGGTTGACTTGATCTTGTTTTAGTTCTTTAAGTAGGTTAAGGTGAGCTGTTTAAGATATTTTGTAGTGTTTTTTATTCAGCCTAATGTGTTCTGTATCCACCCCTTGGAGGAAATTGGTATATATTAAATATATTCTTGTGTGTCTGTTCTAATATTTTGGGAGAATATACATTGGGAAACACTGCCACTGTAAAGGACTTATTTATCAAAAAAATTTGTTTTTATTTGATTTTATCATTAGAAAATGTCAAATTTACATTTACACTGTATAAATATTAAGAATGGGCCAGTAGAAATGGTCCTAAGTGACTTGGAATTAAATCTGAGTTCATTTCCCCACATTAGCATGTAGGGTAGCTCCACTGTAGATAAGTATTAATTCTGGAAAGTATTAGTTTTGTTTTTTCATGACTGTGAAATATAGAAATTTTGTAACACATAATACTATTGCCTTTGCACAAAGTAATTATAATCCTGCTTTTTCCCAGAATATCCATTAAATCCTATTGTAGAGTTTAGGTACTGCTAGGGTGAAGGCACACACATGCTTCCTCTGAATCGTGTAAAGCCATGAAGCCACCAAAACACTTGAACAACCGCTTATCTTTGAAATGCACGCCACACTTGGAAGAGCGTGCTGATAGGGGAGAGGGACCCTACTGATCCAGAGACTCTTGGCCACAGATGAGTGTGGCATCACTGGGGATCAAAAGCACAAAAGAGCTGCACCACTCTGGCCTTTACAGTAGTACAGTTTTAAGTATCAATTTAACAGCTGCAGGCACTTGCTACATCGGAAAAACAGTTTGATTCTTTTGTTATTTATGCTCCTCACAAATTTGCGTTCATTTGACCAAGTGAGAGTTGTTCCAAAAGTGCTATATATATATAAATATACACACACACACACATATGTGTGTGTGTTTATATATTAACACAAAGTCAACTTCAGAGGCACTAGACGACTCTGCCTGATAGAAGTCCACTAGTCCAGAGTTTTTTTCCTCTCTCTGTGCGCGCTTGTACATGCAATGCAGTCTCTGCCTCTGATTGGCTAACGCTGACACGCCTTCCGTGACTTAACTAATTATTGTAGTCCCTTCATAAAAGGGGCAGTACCGAGGGAAAGGTAAATACAGCTGCAACAAGGCGAGAGACAGGGCAGCAGAGTAGAGCTGTAATACTCAGATCCTTTTTAGGATTCGGCTCCCTCTGAGTCACTCACAAACTGATCCGGATCCGTGAGTCACTTGAGTCAGTATTGCCAAATCAACAGCTGTGAGTCAACTGAAGCAATTCACTCGTATTCACTCATGAGTCAGCCAAGGACCCGGATCCGATGGATTCACTCAAGACTTCACCAAGGACTCGGACCCATTCTCTGAGCGATTCCGACGGATTCACTCATGACTCGACCGAGGACCCAGACCTGTTCTCTGAGTGATTACGATGGATTCACTCGTGACTCGGCCAATGACCCAGACCTGTTTTCTGAGCGATTCCGACGGATTCACTCATGACTCGAATTCACTCATGACTTGCTCTCTGAGTGATTCAGATTTGCCTGCTGTGTTATTTTCGGCTCTGACTGACACAAGAGACTAGGAGGATTCAACTTTGCAGGAAGTTTGTGGGATTGTTGGTGAGTAGGATATACCTCATTTTAAGTGTGGTGGTGCAAAGAAACTAAATTATGCAACTTTTATGGAAGTAATTGATGTGTTAATGATTGTAAGATGGATTTATGTAACAGAGTTTACAATTTAGACATGGTGTAGTTAGGACTCAAAGGATTCGGTTCAATGGAGACCTCAGATTTGTGACTCATGAGTCATTTAATGGATCCGGGTGATTCACC
>JBBPCY010000023.1:13644836-13659283 GCA_037974405.1 Brachyalestes nurse | reverse complement strand
TCTCTCTCTCTCTGTCTCTCTCTCTCTCTGTCTCTCTCTCTCTCTCTGTCTCTCTCTCTCTCTGTCTCTCTCTCTCTGTCTTTCTTTCTGTCTCTCTGTCTCTCTTTTTCTCTCTCTGTCTCTCTTTTTCTCTCTCTGTCTCTCTTTTTCTCTCTCTCTGTCTCTCTCGCTCTCTCTGTATCTCACTTTGGTTTTCTCTCTCTTTCTCTGTCTCTATCTCTCTCTATCTCTCTCTTGCTCACTCTCTCTCTCTCTCTCTCTCTCTCTCTCTCTCTCTCTCTCTGTCTCTCTCTCCATCTCTCTCTTGCTCACTCTCTCTCTCTCTCTCTTTTACACACACACGCACTGCTTTAGATGGATTATTTGTCATCGAACAGGTAATTACCTCATGTCATGTATTTTCTACATTTAAGACCTTTGAGATATCTTAACCCCATAGTCCTCCAGAGGGGAGAGTAGAGAATCAATCAGCAGTTTAAATCAGTAATAGAAAAGACTACAGCAGCTGCCTACCAGACGAGAAGCACCTCGCAGCGATGCAGAGATCACATGTAGGACTACGATATGTGTCTTGTGTGCATAAACATCATCATGTGTGCATTGATCATCATTTTTACAAACTTGTCTGAAAGCCATGTCCACCAGGGGGCAGGTCAGAGCCGAAACATCCCCTGCCAGCATGATGGTGTGAATTCGTAACTACCCTATATTTAGCACAGTGAACTTGACATCAGTGAAGTAATGTGAAGACCACATTACACATTACTCCACTGATTATGCAGGTGTTGTGTCTTATGTATGTGATACACACCCCACACTTCAGAGGAGCGCAGGTTAAGTAGAGCAGCCAACACTGACATGTGTACAATGTATAATAAATTCTACACCATAGGAAATTGTGGAAAAGCAACTATAAACCTCGTGTTCATTTTACAGACCTGTATATTGGAAATATACAAGGTGACTAGACTAGTAACATTGTCAATAAGAGGCATAAATAAAAGTTTTCTAAAACTTTATAGAATACTGTAGTTTAATCAATATGGCCAATTTCTGCATGACCTCCTTTTTTAACTGTTTGCAGAATGAGAAATGTCACCTGCTGGTGGAAAATGAGACTCAGAGACTGAAGTCGCTGGATGAACATCACAACATGCTCATCAGAGACTGGAGAGAACAACTCAAACCCAGGAAGAAGGTGCGTGTTTCATATTCATCATTGTTTTTATTAATTAATTTTTATTAATTTTAGAATGTGATCTAGTTGTTAGTGTGGTGCTGCTAGCCAACAAATAGATACATGTAATTTAATTTACCTTAATAAAGCTACTGAATGCAGTTTGTTCTTTTTAAAAAATGGAAGTAGCAAACTATTTTTGCTGCGTTCCTAGTTATTTACCACAGAAACAAAGCATTAAAGATGTTTTCGTCCCTCAGGCTCTGGAGGACGAGCTGAGTCAGAAGAAGCGAGAGCAGGAGATCTTCTTTAAGATGAGTGAAGACGTGGAGTGCCAAAACCCTGCCTCCCCCAACAGACTCACCAAATTCCTGCCATACTCCGACTCCTCCAACACATAGAAATGCCCAAAATCACCGGCTTAAGGCTTTCTCACCACTGATCAACGTCCAGCACTGACTGCCACCACCAGCACAGGCTAGCTTTGAGAGTTTTCTATGTATTGAAGTGATACTTCGGACCCGTTTTCTCATCAAACTCCAAATTTAGTCGATCGGCCAAAGTGTGTCTGGTGTCTGGAGCTATAGCTTCTACTCTACCAAACCGCGTCCATAGATCACCACACACTCAGCTCGAATAGTGTACTTGTTAAATAATCAAACCACATTGAGTAGTTTTATTTATGCAATTTCTGCCAGGATCAATAAGTTTTCTGATTCTGTGATATTATTATTGTTACCAAACAGCTCGACACAGTTTGAGACGAGTGTGTGATGATTCGGGCGTGTGGTTTGGTGAGGTGAAACCTTCCATCACTTATTACTCCAGTGCACACTTTCAGACACCTTGTCTGACCAATTTGTATTTGAAGTAAATGGTGTACATTAGATTTTACCGCTTTAATCGTCTTCGTTATAATATTCGTCAGATCCTGAGTGTTTCTGAGTCTTTGCTGGCTGGTATGATTATGCTTTATTACGTCCATCTGTCAGGTGGATAAACATTGCAAGCTTTAAAATACAAAATAGCTTCAGTGTCTACAAAATACAGCCACAAGCCACTTTAAACATATTTTCACACCAAAGCCAGTGATTTACAAACAACTGCTCTTAGGGATTAGGGATTTGCTTTCTTCTTCTTTTTCTTTTTTTGGTTAACGTGAGATTTAATGGACTTTTTTTATGTCCCAATAATAATATCAAGATATTTTAGTGAACTGTAGTTCTTTGTTACTTCTATTAGCTTTTTAACAGGATTTTTATTATTCGTATTGCAGAAACATTATTACACAGAAATAAAAGGACAACTTTTCTAACCCTAAATACGCCTAACCAGTGACTAGCTACTACTTGCCTTAGATCAAAACCATTTTTGTGTCCAATGAGCAATATTAGTGTCGCCAAGTATGTTGTATATAAAAGAAGCAAAATATACTTTTTATTTTTTCTATCATTAAAAATAATTCTATATGAAACAAAAGTCTTTTTGTCACTTAAATTGTCTAATTATATAATCAGTTTTGAAATGTAGTGTCAAATGGAGGCTCATGGTGAGAATGGAGGTTAGTTGGTACATGAATTTGTTCCTTTTTTTTGCGGTTGGTATTTATTTTTTTTGTTCTTGTACTGATTTATGTTTGTCACCAAAAAATGTGAGTCTGATTCTGTCACAGACCTGTGGCACAATTACTGTAAAGGAAAACACTGGATGGTTCACAGACATGCTAAAGCCAAAAATAAATAAATATATATATATATATATTCTTGGTTTCTTAAAAAAAAGACCTGAAGTAATGAAGATAATTGCTTTGAGGACATAAAAAAACATTTCTGACATTACTGAAATAAATTTAGTGCAGTACATAAATAGGTAAACTCCAAATGCATTCCTTTAAATGTGTTTATCTTACAAACCCCCGTTTTATTACAAAAAAAACAATTCCATCTCAGCTCAGATGCCGTGAAACGATTTGTTGATCAAGTTTTTCTCAGTTCATTATTCGTAATTTTTTTCTTACACATTAATCTTCATTAATAAGAGTTTATCTTCTGTATTAAATGTGAAATTCTGAAATTGATTTACTTTCAGTAAAAACTAGGAGATATAAAGGGATCATTATTCATTTTTTAGTTAGTATAAACTGTTTTTGAAGGTTGCTTTCTGACAGCAGTGCTAAGTATTTTAAGAGAAATTTATTTTATTATTGTTGTGTATTTTGTGATTTTCTATTATGCTGCCTCTTTGAGCACTGACACCTGATTAAAGTGCAATATGTTTTCTTTCAGCCCTTTTAAGTTTTATTGGCGTCTTGTGATGGGGTTACTGCTTATCATTTATTCTCCAGCAGTTTGCAAGTTTTGTTTTTGGGGTTTTTTTTTTTAGAGGGTAGCAAAAAATCAGGTACAACCCCCCATTTGTTTCTAAAAATTGATTTATTTTCATAAAATTATACATTTTACTGCACTCTTGTGATCCTTCCTCTTTGGGACTTTTTTTTTGTAACAAACGGGTGATGTAAATGGATCTCTTAAGCAGAAGTAACTGTTCATGTACAGAAATCTAATAAATAAAGAATTGTATTATTCATTTTTCGTTGTTTTCCTTTTTAACGCTAACCCATAACCAGTTTTACACACTGAAAATACTCCCGTTTGAAATGTTTATTTGGGATTTATTAGAAATAAAGGAAATAGCACAGTTGACACACCATCAACAGAGTAAGTAGCATACAGGTTACAGAAATGTGTGAATGAAATGGTGCCGCCTCCTCGTCCCACCCAATAAAATAATTAACAGGCCGATACACACTTGCTCACAAAGTACATTTCCACTCGGAGCACATCCTTAGTCAAACACTCAACATGGCTGTGGCGCAATCTTTTTAGGTTCATGTTCTAACGGCTTTGAACGAGCATGTGTTCAACTGCACTATTCAATTCAGTTTAAAAAAAAAAAAAGACCGTTTAAACTGGCTATAGTGAGAGAGAAGGTTGTCTACCTTATGGCAACTAGGAGCAGCTGATCATGCCTTTTGTCCCTTGCCAATAAAGTGAGACCATGATTATATACATATTTTTTATATATAAACATATATTTTAAAACACTGTCATTGGTTTCCTCAGCTTTTCCAGCCAAAAAACAGCAAAAGCACAACACAGACATTTTTAAGCAACCTACGATGACTACAAAACTTCAAATGTAGTGTTAATAAGGAACAAAATACTTATTCAAATGTATACTTGAAACCAGTCAAGCATGCATGTTAAACATTAAAATGATTGTAAAATACTGTATCTAAGCACCATCATCGGTGGCATGAACATGCCGTAGGGCAACACTGATCAAAGAACAGTGTGTACGGATGGTCTGAGGTATCGTCAAACTCCTTTTTTTTTTTTTTTTTTTTTTATTTACACACACGGGAGGATAGTCTTTATGATTTTGTATCATCTCTTTATTAATATTTTTTTTTTGTAAACAGTTGCTACTGTGTTCATCCTTGACATCCTGATTTGACATTTAGGGTTCGTTTTCTTTTTTTTCCCATTTCGTTCCGTTCTGTTCTCCTTTTCTCATCAATGCCACAGTGATGAAATGTGTGAACATCTCTTTAAAAAAAAAGTGCAAGTTGAAGCATTGCAATAACCCAAACTTGGCTTTTAAAAAGTGGATAAATAAGCAAAATGTCATAAAAAAAGGCAGTATAAAACGTTTAGCATTAGCACAATTAAAAACATTTTTATAAAGGCCTGCTGCTGCATTATTCAGTCATATACGCACCTGAAAGCACAGCTATTGTACCCCATTTAAAGATTAATAAGCGGTACCAAGCTGATGTCCTTGGTGACAATGGGTCCTAGCCTGATTTTAGCATGTGATTAGTGTAGGCTTGAGTGCACACCTGTAGGTACTTCTGCTTTTTTTTGAGTAAGTTGATGTACATTTAATTTGGAATCAATGTTTCACTAATGTGCATATACTGTAGATAGGCTTGGAGGACTTTGCATATTACGTTGAGGCACATAAGCACAGAGGCTGCAAGGATTAATTTATATATTGCTAGTTTCTTATAGAGCTAAATATAAAAATAGTATGAGTTTGGTTAACATGCATAGAACAATGGGTTAGGAATGTGAGACATTCAACATTATTCTCCCAAAGAAGTGTCTCAGTGCCACACGTAAATTCCACCCACGTCCCCAAGGGGACAGTCAAAAACAAGCAAGCACAAACAAATTAATGTTGATCTGTTTGAACTTGCGAAAGAATGGAATGTAACGAGACTCTGACTGAAAGGTACCCATAAATAACAGAGTATTTAAATACATACATAGGTTTATAAAAAAAATAAAAAAAAAAAACAACAAAAAAAAAAAAGGGTGTTATGAGTACCTATTGTTTTTTGGTCAGATAATTAGAAGGGATCCAGCCCTCGGACATTGACCCATCACTCACATTTTTACAAAACCACCAACCAGTGCTGTTTTTCTCAAGCACCTCAAATTGAGCCCCCTCCTTAAAACCAGGTGTTTGGTCGTCTCCTTCAAAGTCCGCTACTGCCAGGTACAGATCCTCTTTGGTTGGATCTTTGATCAGAGGTGGAAGTTTGTCTCTTGGAGGCCCGGGTTTTTCAGCTTTAAATAGGGGCTTTGGTGGCACTTGCAATTTAGCCTTGGGTTCCTCCTTCTCCTTGTCTTTGGTGGGTGGAAGTTGGAAGGCCTTTGGTTTGGGTGGCGGTGGTCTGCTCTGAGAAGGGGCAGCAGACTTGGCCTCCTGAGTGTCATTCTGCAGCGGGGCTTTGATTTCAGTGGGGCTGGCTGGCTCTGAGCTCTTTTTTGGTGGAGGAGGCCTTCTAGGTGCGCCGCTGGGCCTCTGTGGTGGCTCTTTGTGGCCAGGCATTTGGGGCTTAGAAACATCTGACTGATCATGACCATGGCCATTTTGCTGCTTAGGCAAACATTTCTGTTCTTCACTTGGTTTCCCATTATTAACACCAACACTGGAAGTAGGACTGTTACTGCCATTGTACTGGGCAGAATCACCTGAGCTGTTGCCAGGCTCAGGCAGTTTAGATGGACGCAGCTTGCTTCTCAGGTTGGTAATGTCCAACTCGTTCTTGGCCTGGGGTTCAGGTTTGGCAGGAGGTGCTGGTTTGGGTCTTAATACTGGTTTAGGCTTGATAAAAGGTGCTGGACTAGAGGAATCAGTCTTCTCTTCTTGGATATCAGGTTTAGGTTTTGGGGGTTGCTTTGGCACAGGCTTCAGGTTGAATTTCTTGACTTCTTTGATGGACACCTTGTGGCCGCACTCCAAACCCATCTCATTGCGCAAATGCAAAGGCCTGTTCTTCTCTTCCTTTTTCGGCTCTGGAGGCTTTTCCGGTTTGAACGGAGCTGTTTTGGGGGTCACCAGAGGCATGATGACCCCAGGAGCAGGAGGCTTGGGCGGAAGTGGTTTGGAAACCTCTGGTTTAGGCTTTTCCTCAATTTCAAGGCTTTTGTTAATGGATTCCCTCCTGGGTGGTAGGGCGGGTTTCTCCTCAGCAGGAGGTGCTGAAGGAGCTGGAGGTAAAGGTCCAGAGAAAGGAGAACTGCTCCTGGCAGCGTTGGACTTCCAATCTCTCAGTTTGGGACGTGTGGCAAAGTCAGCACTAGAAGAGGGCTCATCTGGCAGGGGTTTGGACCAGTTATCTTCTGTGCTGTTATTGGCTGGACCATCCTCCAGCTTCAGCTGAGCCATCTCCCCAGGGAGAGGCGCCAAGAAATTAGGCCTAGAGGCATTGCTGGTCTTCTTGTATTTATCCAAGAAAGTGACAGGAGCCCAGCCTTCTGTATCATCGATCTGAATATACCACCAGCCACTGGAATTCTTCTCAATCACCTTAAAAAGCAAGAAACGGAACAAGAGAATTTTCATACCTTTCCCCCTTTTTGTTTTGGGCAACTGTACATTACCTATTAATACTCAAATAATTACTAAACTGGCAAAATTAAGTTTAGGAAACAAGGTTATTACATTATTTATCGAGGAAAATGATCCAGATTACATATCTGCGATGTGGAAAAAGTATGTGAACCTTTCAGACGTCGATCAGGTATGAGTGGGCACCCTCTTTTATTTAAAGAACAGGGATCATGTATGAGGGAATAAACACCAGAGAATTCTGTTAATGTTCAACAGAACCTTTCTTGCCTGACAACGCAACAGTCAGACTGTGCACAAATGGAGGAAATTCCAAATCACTGTTATCCTCACCAGGAGTGGCTAAAGGCCACCCACGCTTGCTAATGTTGTTCATGGGGAGAAAACTGAACAACAATAGTGTGCCCGGCAGGGTTGCAAGGAGAAAGCCGTCGAAAAAGGACATTTCTGTCCATGTACAAGTTTTGTGGACAGATTTAGAGACCAAAATAAGAGTTTTTTGGTTTAAAAGATTTTTTGTTTTGAGGAAAACAGTGCATTGTAGAATAAGAGCCTTATCCCATTTGTGAAACATGGTGATGGCTGTATCATGGTTTGGGCCTGTTTTTCTGCATCCAGGCCAGGATGGCTTGCTATCATTGATGGAACAATGAATTCTTTTAAATAATGTTAGGGCGTCTGTGGGAAAACTGAAAGGGAAAATGGGTCATGCAGCAAGACAATTACCCTGAGCACACAAGATCTTTTCCCAAAGACTGGTTAAATAGGAGGTCATAGGAGGAAACCCACCAATATCCCAGAATTGTTTTGTTTGAAGGAATGGGCTAAAATCGCAGGACTGACCCAACAGTCACTGAAAATGTGTAGCTAGAAGAATTGCTGCACAAGGGGGTCATACCAGATATTCACATACTTTTGTCACTCATGGATATATGATATTAAATAAATAAATGACAATTTTTGGGTTATGCTTATATAATTTTGGAACTTCTTAGGAAAACCTGGGGTGTTTTAGATCATATTTATACAGAAATGCAGACAATTCTAAAGGGTTCACAATCTAAGCACCATTATAAGTATTTAAAAAGCATCTACAGTAGGCCAGTAAAATGAAGTGATGAAATGTCATTGTAACATATGTGATCCAGACACGCATTAGGCCTAGTTTTGGATTGTTTTTTTTTTGTGTTATTTCCCTTAAAAATCCCATTGACTCTTGGCTTAGGCTTGGAACATTGGAATTATAAAACCATTTTTTGTTAAATGACTTAAACTGCATAGCTTACCTCTACTTTTACTCCTGCTTGGAAGCTGATTCCATCAGGGATGGTTGTCTGAAAGTCAGCGATGGTGTAGTACTCCTCTTCCACCTGAGGAGGCACTGGAGGCTTGGGCAAGTTCACTCCTCGGGGCTAACAGAAGATAGCCAAACAGAAAGAAACCGTTAGAGCTCCAAAATTCTGAAATCCAGAAGTGAGATTTAAATGTGAAATCCAATTCAAACTTGTGTCCCCTTATCCAAATACAGTCGTTTCATGTCCAAAAAGTGCAAAAATATTTTACACTGGCGCTATGAGCTTAATTTGGCTAATAAATAGTCGTATGACTCTGTATGACATAATATTATTTTACTAATAGCAGTGCATATATTTTTTAATGCTTTGTACATGTTTATTACAGTGTTAGAAATGTCATAAGTCTAAATGAGAACTTGACAAAAGCACGTATTTGATGATTTATCAATAGTTTTTGATGATTTGATGATTTATCAATTTTACACAATAGTTTATGTAAAATGGTGGCGTATGTGGTTCCATTACTTGTTAGCTACATTTAGAGGGAATCTGATTCATGTAATTGTGAATATCTGTGGAAGTAGCAGTTTAATAAAAGCGGCGCTCTTACTATTGTTAGATCCCGACGTGGAGGAGGTCTCTGTCGTGCCCCGGCTTCTGTGAAATGAGAAAAAATTCACATGCTCTAAAACTTACACTCATTCATGAGTAATGCACAAATCACTACTTAAATCTGAAACATAGGCTTGATAATCACCTGCTAATATTAAGACTTATTTTCTGCTACTGCAAACTACTACTTCAATAACTACGTACTATAGTACTATCTACGTTTATGTGGTTTTGAACATGAAAGAAATAAGTGAAATGCATTATTGGGTTCAAGAATATCTGGTAGTACCATGCACAGTTTATTCTTGCTCTTGGAATGGAATGTTCCATATTACTTAGATAACAGGAATATTTTGGAAGATACTCCTGCATGGCGCATTCTTCTGAAATGAGCTTACTGCGCTTGTTGTCTGAAAATGGAGCGAAACGCTCTTTCTGGTTCTCCTTGTTGTCTTTGCTCGCATTCTGCTGCCTGCAGGCTCCGTCCAGATCGTTGGTGCTGGCATGAGCTGCTGCCCCAGCAGCCATTTTCTGGCTCAGGATGTCAGCCTTTTTCAGATAGGATGCTGGGGCCCAGCCCTCACGACCTTGGTACCTACAGAGGACACAAGGTTCAGAGGCACATACAGTATTGTTAGTTATTCCAAAATCATTTTTCAATTACTATTTTCATATTTCAACTGACAAAAATCCACCAACAGGGACTGTTTAACATTATTTGGAATATTACTACAGTAAATACTGATATTTCTGCTGTGTCATTAAAACGACTGGATGTAAGATGAAAAAATACCAAAATTAAAATACCAAAACCAAAACTTTTTGTCTGGTTTGGGGTAAGATAAGTTACAACGTTTAAGCATTTGAGTGCATTCAATTTTCTATGTCTTTGTTAATGCAGCCGCATTGTATTCCTACCTGATCTTCCACCAGCCTTCCAAATTTTTCTGGATGACCTCCACAGTCATGCCTCTTTCCAAATCAATTTCATCTTGATCGCGAGCCGCATAGGGGTAGATCACGGTGTACTTCTCTTCTGCAGCGTCAAGAAGAGAGCAGCATCAACATACAGTTTATGAGTCCGCTACATGGGCAAAACTGCAGCACATTTTTTATGCTGTTGTTCTGGGTACATTCCAGTTCGGGAATAAAGCACCACTTTCCCTAAAGCATTTCACATCGAAAACAATTCTGTTTAACAAAGAGCATATTGATTACGTTCCTTTCAGCAGTCTATGGGGAAAAATCGAAGTGGAGGACATTTCACTGATGCCTGTTGTATTTTGCTCTTGGCAGCGTGTCACTGGCACTGCAAGACTGCTCTAGGATTTTGACTGGTGCAGAGTTTGACAGCAAGGTCACCAAGCTGCTTCTCTTATAAATTTACCAGGATTGTAATGATGTCATGCGTTCTAAATTACACAAGAACCATTCCCAAAAGGCAACAATGAGGGGCGAAAGGGGTTATACACTAAAACACGCTTAAGATGCATCATCTGAACTTGGAAGTTGATGCAATGATGTAATGACATACTGAAGGACAGACCTACGGTTTTGTCTAAACTACAAAATCATCATTGCCAAAAGAAAACCTTGAGTTCTAACAATGTCCCGTAATAAATTAACCCAAAGAAATGCTCAAAAGTAAACCTTAGGAAGTTTTTTTTATATGTAAAACATTTTCCCTCTCTTGTAAACATGTGACAGACTAGCCCTAGTTAGGCCTGACACAATTATTATATAGTCGCTTGATTGTAATATTTCTCCACAGCTGTCAGCTTTCACAGTCATATGAATGTGAACCGGGGTGTTTTTATCATTTCATCTGAGGTATTTATTTATATATAAAACAGAAATGCATTTATAGACACAGAGGTATTACAAAAATTACAAAAAATTTAATTCCTGACTGGTGCTACCTTAAGAGGGCAGTGGTGAGTCATGTTTGTTTATTTGAGCTCAAGCTGTGTATGTTATCATCAAACTACAAAACAAAATAACGAACTGATTTAGATGCTTTAGGACTGTATTTTAATGCTTGCATCCAGCAAAACAAAAAAGACAATCCCAGTATAAACCACAATTATTTATAGTACAGCAATTAATCATCTGCTACAATTACCTTACAGTGACATTGATCTAACGTCCCAAATACGTTAATTTCTCAGTTTATTATACATATGCCAGCCTCACACTAACAGACAGCTGTATTACTGAGTGTGTCTTCCAAAAAGACCACTCAAGGGAGATTCTAGAGATTCTAGAGGGAGGTCTCTTTCAAACCTAGACACTATCAGCTAATGAATGTATTCTTTAGGGTCTTTGTGTTGGGCTGTAGTCGGGTATCCCAACTGTGGTCAATAAAAATGAGAAAAAGCAGACAAAATGTAATAGAAATGCTAGAATAATGTAGCATTAGCTTGAATCAGTGATTGTGATTACTGTTGGATTAATGTAGTACATTATTAATTATGATGTGATAAAATGGTTATTAAGGACACAATGCTTAGTCTTTACAGACAAATATTCTAATTGTAGCTGTCACTACATCCTCCTTTCAAATCAGATGGTTTGCTTCAGTAATACAGGGGGACCTTTGGTACTGAACTTAACAGGGAACCACAAGAAACTGAGTTGAAAACATGGAACAAGCATGCAGCATCCAGCAACACGGGACCAAAGGGGGATTGAAGACAAGAATTGTAGTCGTAACTACATAGTGTGCTATTGCAAAACGTGTTCTACGTTTAATCTGTTCAGTTCTGTATCAGCTTAATCTGTTTTAGTGGTTTAACTTTAGAGTTTGTAGCACTGGGTGCTACTTTGGTATATCTGACCTCTGCACTTCCTCCACAAATACACTCCTCTGAAGCCACTGAACAAACTTTACAAAAAAATGATAACAAACAGTCAATATAATGAGAACTCACAATAGATTTACACAAAACATTTTGTTTAGGAATGCTGAAATAGTTCACACTGGAAAACATTTTGTTCATTCTATCTTTTTACCTCAAAACCTCAATTGCAAAACAAAAAATATCAATGTTGCAAAAATTGTCACAAAAAAAGAAAAATAAAGAGCTAGAGTTTTCCAAATTTTTTTTTAATGCACCTTCTCATAGCTACGTTCTTTATGCATTTTATGGTTATGCTCACATTACCAGATTCAAGTGGTGTATGTCGTATGTCATCAGACTATTTTCACAGTGCAGCAGCAGCAGCTAATGAAGTTTTAGCCAGAAAACGCCACAGACACATTTTTCACCTTTCCCCTAACCATGAACAGCTAAGAAGTAATCAGAACTAATGTCTTTGATGGAGGTTTGTGCTGCTCATATATTGTTATGATCAGTTGTGACGCATGTGGATCACTCAGATGGGGAATGCACATGCAGGGCATAGATTCATTAAAGACAGATGTGATATCACTTTCATACATGATCGAAATGACTGCAGCCTGGACCTATAGTAAATCATACATTACACTTTTAATTACTGTCTAATATCAGCTTTATATTTCTTCTTGAATAATGGTCTATAATTTGGTCCATTGGTACCAGTGGCATGTTTTGTAGCTACTGTCAAAAAAACGTAAACATCTGATCAGTTTATATATTTCATGAATGTCTTCTTTTCTATCTATGCTTTTAAATGGACTATTTAACAGATTATTGCATTTTGTTTTACATGCAAAACAAAGTTTATCTACATCAAATAAACCATTATTCCATTTCAAACTCTTCACCCACATACATGTATGTGATATTAGCATATGGGTTATGCTGTGTTATGCACAGTAATTTCACGTCAGGTTAAATGTGACCTTCTTTCTACAGTGGCTATAAAAGAACACATCTGTGGACAAAGCACAGTGAGGTTCAGTGCCTAAGAATACATACTGCTGGGTGGAATACACTAAGGAAGGCAGGGACATGGCAACATACTGCCATGAAAGATGATAGGCTAGCAAGCATTTATCGCCAAGCTTCGGGTACTGGTGAGTCGTACACTCCATGCACTTCATGCAGCATGCGACGCATGCATGGTGCCTCGTGCAGGAAGGACACCGGACACACCAGCATGACCAAAAGAGGAGGGAAAAAAGAGATGTGGTTCTCCACCTTGCCCAAAGCTTGTGCTGAACAGATCCCCTAAAGTGCGCCGGCGACCCACGTGCCTCGGCAGTGACCAGAATCTCCGGCACACTCCAGCAGGGGACAAGCACACACACATAAGAACGAACGGTGACTTAAAAAACTGGTCAACTGGTTTTAGTGGTTGTGGGGGGCTGACAGGTCTATTTGTTAAGGGTATATAACTTTACAAAATACTCTTTGAACTTGTCTGGAGTAAATAAAATATATATACACAGATCTGGATATTTAATCAACCCCTCCACCAGAATTCAACACAGTCTGCATTTCCCACAGCTATGTTTGATGGGGTAGACATCTGCATAGTACTCCTCTTCACCACGAATCCCCGGAACAGTATTTCCATTTTTCCGAATTCAACCTGCCAAGACTAGCTAATGAGGGTTTGGCAGTGAAGCCCACAAGTGGGGATCCTAAACAGTTTGATTTGGCTGGAACAATAGGAGGATGATAATAAAGACGGTTTCAGTACCTTCCTCTGCAGCCAGAGCGAAATCATCTGGGTCATCCTGAGCCTCCAGGCAGGTTGCAGGCACCCAGCCTTGAGCATCCTCTGAGCTTACAAACCACCAACCTACAAACAATAAAACATGTATTACCTATTTAAGACTGCAGCATAATTCGTTGTGACCAAAGCTTGACTTTCGAGATGTTTAGTCAATCCAGCACTGGAGGCAAGTTTCAGTAAACTCTTCAGTAAACATTAGGAATGTGTGTTCTGATGACAGTTGAGAGTAAATGATGATTAGATTGTAGAGGTGTGGACTCATGTCTTCTACACAATGCTTATCATGTTCAGTTATGTCTAAATATTAGTTATGTCTACACGATTACTTGGTTAAAATTGATTGCTTGATTTGAAATTCATTAAAATGCATGTTTTCAACTAATCATTTTAGTGAATTGAACGATAAACAGTGTCATTATAAAGCCATGTTTAGAAGTCTGAATATTCTCCACAAGAGGGAGCACTCTGTTAGGACTCAAGCAATTGATTGAATTGAACTAAAGCAAATGTATTTGTCTGCAAAAAGAGGGAGCGCTTTATCACTGGGCACTTAAATATTTACAGGACAATTAAAAAAAACTCTTACATTAAGTAAATAAACAAAAGTAAATAACTATGAATGGTGGGGATGCATACTTCAGACTAAAATCTGATATTCACTAGGACCCTTTTTTACATTCTTTAAAGATTGCACACCGCCCTGCATGTGTGTGTGTGTGTGTGTGTGTGTGTGTGTGTGTGTGTGTGTGTGTGTGTGTGTGTGTGTGTGTGTGTGT
>JBBPCY010000023.1:13582937-13593259 GCA_037974405.1 Brachyalestes nurse | reverse complement strand
AAAATACGCGTTTCGTTGTCCTTGCAAGCAACAAGCAACAGAAGAGTGATACAGAATTTTATTGTTTTGATCAAATTTAACGTGTTCTTGGGTTAATATCACTTTTTTATTTTCCTAATTCAGTTCTATTTTCACACGGAAATCGTCCTGTTGTCCTCTACAGGGGACATGCTGGGAAATTAAAATAAAACATATATTCAAAGAAATTTAAATTGTGAGGTGTTTTTTTTAGGCCCAAATATATAGAAAATCACAAAAAAAAGAAATTGTAAGGAGGATATGGGGTAAATTTGTAAAAGTAAGGGGAAAATTCAGTAGTTTTACCCCTAATCAGCCTTAATGTGTGCACTTTTCCCTTAATTTTCCTTCATTTCCTGTATGGGATTTTAAGGGGTAAAATTAGGGTGATTGGTCGTAACAGACGTACTTTTCCAAATGTATGTCAGTTTGGGCTGGGTTCTCACGGCCCATATCCCCTTTTTAACAGATTTCCCCCTGCATTTTGCCCTGCTTTCACTATTCACCCTACTTTATAATAGCTCCTTTTATTTTTATTATTCTCTCTGTTTAATTCTTGCTACTTTATTTTTGCTCTTTTATACTTTCATTACCTCAAAAAACATTAAGTTTGCATACCGGGATCAAAATTTCAGGCACCAAGGTCCACTAGGACTAAACTGTCAAGCTACAAATATTTAATATTTGTAATATACAACATGTTTTGTGATTAAGCCAGTGAACACTAACAGTTTGATATAGGCTTTCAGCTGCGCAGAACAAGAACTGCACAAGAAAGTTTATCCAGACAGGGATTCTACATGTTCTCAAGTGAAGTTTAAACCTAATTTTCGACACCTGATCATTTTTTATAGTGTGTTGTTTTATACTGTTTTATTCTTGTTTATTTATTTACTTTTGGGCACAAAACTAGATGATTTAGTTCTGGTCGCGACAGGCCGAATTCTGGGCATTTTTGCATGTTTTTCCTACTCAGATCATGAAAGCTAGCTCAGGTCATCTTTATTTATAAAGTACGTTTTAAAGGCAACAAGTGTTGTGCTTGGTTGGTGGCCAAAGAGAAACTGGTGTGTTAGAGAACCAAGGAAATGCTAGTGGCCTAGTGGTTAGGGAGTTCCCTCTGTTATCAGAAGGTCGTGGGTTTGAATCCCAGGATGCCCAGTGGCACTACTGAGGTACCACCACACACTCCTCCCTGGGTGCTGTGTTCCTGGCTACCAGCTGCTTCACTTGGTGAATCGGTTAAACCTCCTTAAATGCAGTCAATCAACTTTGTAGTACAAAGCGATAGCTGCCAAGTAATAAAAGCTTATAGGTGCAAAGCCCCCCTTTCTTAAAACCTAGCCTCATTTGAGTCAAACTGTTTTAAAGCAATAGTTTTGCCAATAGTGCAAATTTTCCTATCAATGAATGAAAACTAGCAGCCACCAATTAGCATGATATCATTTGAATAATGACTCTGTCAGCAAAATCAGCATTATTGACAGAACTTCTTTCCTTTAAGTAATCAAACGAACGTAGAACATCCATCAGTTCTTGGCTGAGTGATGTTCGAGTGAAATAAAGGCACAATTGTATTCATTTTTTCCCCAAACTATTGTTTTTAACAGCCCTGTTTTTCTTGATGATTTATTATTTCAAAGATCACCGTCCTGGCCGTGCTGTTCAAAGAGACGCAATTCAACTCGTCAACCAATTATCCAACACTCAATGGGTTAATTCTTTTTTTTTTACCAGGAAACACACCCACACACACACGACCGAAACTGCTCATCACTGCACCTCTGCAGCGACTGGACCCCGGTAAGATGGTAGATCGGTATTAATGAGGGATCCACATGTGTGTAACACAAGCTAACAGACAGGACAGCGTGATCACCGTGGGAAAGACGAGTCCATCGCTGTGAGAACTCCTAAGCCATCATGCTGGGTTTTAGGGCCTACCTCAGTTGCCATGGCAGCAGCGGCCAACTCTGGGGTTAGCAATTAATGTGTGGGGCTGGCGCTTGTAAAAGCACATTTGAAAATCTAATTCAGTCATCCAAACTCATCGGCCCTGCCTGCCAGCGCTGCAATTTATCTCCTTCCAGCTTAACAGCCCAATCAATCCCCTTAAACACAAACGTACATGGGGATGATAAAGGGCCCCTTCTGTGAACGTATGTGTGTGTGTGTGTGATACTAATGCACGGATAATATGCAGTGCTCTGTTCGCCAGTATGTGCACGTGTCCAACACATAGAAATCACAGTTACAATTGGATTTCCTGTTTTAGCTTGATTCGCATATGGGTTCTGCTGTTCCATCCTCCCTCCCCTCCTGTCACACCTGTAGTGTCCACGGGTGATGGTGAAATGGGCCGACTCAATTTGCTACTGTTGCTGTCAGCATTAATGTTTAGCTGTTAGCTTGGCCCAATGGTAAAAAAAAAAAAACGCCAAATGTACACTATATGGACAAAAGTATTGGGACATACCCATTACCACAGGTATTTAACATCAAGCACACCAAGTCATTTTGTACAACACCATGCTTCCAACTTTGTGGACACTTTTTCTATCCCAGCAGGACTGTGTCCCAGTACACAAAGCAGCTCCATAAAGACGTGGCTGGAGGAGTTCAGAGTGGAAGAACTTGACTGGTCCACACAGAGTCCCGACCTCAACCCCATCCAGCACCTTTGGGATGAACTGGAATGGAGCCAGCTACACTGATACAGGTTAGATAGGATAAGTGGCCCCTCATAGTCAGGCATGAACACACCACAGCATACAATGTGAACAGTGTGAAATTCTTTCTCTGTATTTACCCCATTCACCATGTGGGGCAGGAGGCTGCCACCAACGAGGGGCGCTCGGTCAGCAGTGTGTGATGAAACTAGCAGTGTTGGGATTCGAACCCACAACCTACTGACTGCAGGGGCACCTCCCTAACAACTAGGCCTTTCAGCAGGTTAGGTGTTGGTTCTCAACTTCACTGTGTGTCTGGGACATAAGTCTTCCTACTCTGTTAAAAATAAAGGTGCAAAAATCGGTTATTTGCATGATTCCACATCAGAACCCATCTTGGTGCCCTTAAAGAACCTTTCAACTAATGATTGCCAAACGACCCATTTTTTTTAGAATGGAAAAGTTTAAGGAAACTCAACATAATGTAAAGGTTCTTGAAAGATCCCTTGGGGTGGTTATACTATGCAAGGTTTTCATTCATGAAAATGGTTCTTAAGGGAACCATTTTGAGATCTACCTCTGCAACACCAATACCTCACGTCACGTGTTTCATCTAAGAAACCTTTAGAAAAATGGTTCTGTGTAGTACCTAAAAAGGTTCTGTTACAATTACAAGTCTCAGAACCATTTATGACAGCACATAGGCCTTCTTTGCCTGGTAGTGTACATATTCTTTCTCTGTTATCTACCACGATGAAACCCCAAAGTTACCTCATACCATCTCAAGCAAGCAATTACACATCAGTGAATGATTGTAGCTGGTGGCCTAGTGGTTTGGGCGTTGGCTCTGCAATCAGAAGGTTGTGGGTTTGAATCCCAACTACTAATGTTATCACTGAAGTACCCTTGAGAAAGGTACCGTCCCCACACACTGCCCCCTGGGTGCCCCTCATTGGTGGCAGCCCACTGCTTCACTTGGTGAATGGGTTAAAAATGCAGAGAAAGAATTTCACACTGTTCACACTGTGTGCTGTGATGTGGTGTGTTCAAGTGGGCCTATAAGGGTTAATAAATTTAATTTTCATTTAATCTTCAGGGCTGGCCTTCAGTCTGAACAGGATCTCACTTCGTCACTCCTCGCTTTAATCACAGCCACTTCAACCCAAACCGAACCAGCACTGCTCGTTCCAAACTGGAAACCTGATCAGTAGCCTGAAGTGGAGGAGCTGATCCACATACATATATTTCTCCCTTAAATCTATTCATTTCTAGTGAATATTTTCAAATTATGCCAATTTTTAAAAAAAATAGATTAAAAAATTAAGACAAAAAATTTTGTTCTGACAGCAGCCATATATACATATCTCTATGCGATAATGAGATGTTCAATGTCTTCTTAGTTGATGTTCAATCTTTTATTAGCCTAATTTTAGCAAGTAATTAAGTAAAAGTAAAAATGAAACTTAAAAAAAAAAAACACTTAAAAAATACAGTCCAAAATGTATGTAATGATGTTGTAGACTGTGCTGGTCCTGACATTGGAGATTAGTCATGTTTTTTCTGTGGCTCTCCCCCACAGTTTGTTCTGAAATGGTATAAAAACACACACACACACACACACACACACACACGGAAGGTGAAGTATCAGCTGGCTTGGACAGCTCAATAGAAAACACTGCTGCTGCTGACACTGGGCACATACGCATCCAGCCTGCTTCCCCCTCCTGCCACATAATGATAGGAGCATATAGTGAGTGTGGCCAGAAATGACAATGGTCTCCTCTCTGCTTCGTCTACAGCGCACCTTCATTTGAAACAAATCAAAGAGATTCACCATTCAGGAGAGAACGCTAAAGAGATCACCGTGATCTGACGCTGTTGGCAGGAACTCCAGCATATGACTGTCAGAAGCTGGAGTGAAACATTTACCGCGCGAGAAAGCATTTATTCCTTCTCCCAGCTTGAAAACAAACTTCAAAACAGCTATCGCTGGCTCTTGCACACCCGTCACCTGTCATTAAACCATGTATGCCTCCAATTTCCACCTTTTTGATTCATGTTCGCCAAAACATGAGCTGCTGGGAACTGGAACACTTCAGAAGCAGCAGGGGAACGACTCTGTCAGAGTATAAATATATCTCTCCCTCTGATGCCATAAGCATGAGTCTCTTAGGGAGTTTTTCCCCCTTTACCTCTCTTCTTTCTAATCCCAGTTAATGGGTTCTTGTTGAGAGCAGAAGAGCAGGACAGAAGTAAGACCACGGCATCTATGATTAAAGAGACAATGTCAGGACCAGTGAAAAGTGAAAGTGACCATTCTGTCATAGGGGAACACATCACAGCACACATGCTGCTCTCAGGGGAAAAAAAAACTACTTGTTGCTTTAAGCAAACTCACTACTGTTTTTCTCGAGCCCGGACATACTGCTAAGCATTCAGTCGTCCTTACCCATAAATGGCTTGGTAAGAGCCAGAACTTTCAGCCCGCCATCGTGGTGCAACAGTAAAGCACAGAATTCTGAATCAGAAGAGTCTGGTTCTGGTTTCGGTGTCTTCAAACACTGCCTTCATATCAAACACGCCATCACACTTAAAATTTTCTCACGGAAATGTATCTAGCTTACTATATGTGAGGCAAAGACAAGAAAATGGTTGGGGTAATTAACAAATTAGAACTATCTGATAGCGGCACACACTGCCCTGATGTTGAGAAAGAAGGGACTGCACTCTCAGTGGCCATCAGATAAAGACAGATAGAGAGGGGGAGAGGGAGAGAGAGAGGAATGTAAAGGGTGAGATTCACAGTCCTTGTACTGTATGACACTATTAATAGCCCTCTCTCTGAAATACAAAGCACACAGTGTAACATTAGCCCAAGATGACTGGGTAAAAAAAGATGCTTTGTGTGACCCACTTTCCCACTGCATTTAACAGCAGTGTTGCTTTTAGGGCATAAATAATTTGCACATCTCTGTATTGGCTGTGAAATGGCATTATACACAACTTATTCTAAATGATTCTTATTATACACTACTTATTATACATTTATTATACACGCACGCCCCTAAAAATACAAAAAAGTTATTTGGTGTGATGCAGTGTAAGAACCAGCTTAGCTTCTCTAAAGATCCTGTAAAACCATAAATGATTTAAACAAAATAACATCGTTTTTGGGGTCAGTTCAGTGTATGCAGCTCTGTTTCCACTACGCTGTGGGTACTGTACTGTACAGTACTGGAGTATAAAGTCCTCGCCTCCTGGTGACAATTCCTGTCTCATGTTGCCTTTTTTTACCCAATTAGGCCAGCAATTATAATCCCTGCAGTAATGTAAATATCTGCTAGCAGATCTATGGAATTTCAGCTATTTTAGCTCCAAGGAAACAACTTTGGATTTTCCCACACTAGGTTTGATATCACTTAAATACAACAGTTTAAATATTTATATGTTCATGTTATCACATTTATTCTGTTCAGAGGATCCAGTGACTTTCAGAGCTAGACTATATGGACAAAAGTATTGGGACACATCTGTTTTTCAGGGTTTGGGCCCCTTATTTCCAGTGAAGGAGAATCTTAATACTCCAGCAGAACAAGACATTCTGGACACCATGCTTCCAACTCTGTGGACCCAGTTTGTGGAAGAAGCTTTTCTATTCCAGCAGGACTGTGTCCCAGAACACAAAGCAGCTCCATAAAGACGTGGCTGGATGAGGCCCGTACAGAGGCCTGACCTCAACCTCCAAACACATTGGAAAATCGTGTGGAAACACTTCCAAGAAGAGTGAAAGATGTTATAGCTGCAAAGGGAGGAACAGCTCCGTATCAAAGTTTATGTTTTTGGTGTGACGGTCAGGTGTCCCAATTCTTTTGTCCACATAGTGTATAAAACGAATGCGATAGTGATACCCTGTCATTGTCACTTTAAATTAAAGTCAAACCCAAAACAAGGGGAGAGAGAGTGACTCACTTGCTTCTGGAAGAGATCTCCCACACGTTGGTGGTGACTCCACTGTTGCACTCTGGGCAGCAGTCCATCGTAGAACTCTTTGTGGATCTCATAGAGCTCAGGCACTTTGAAGAAGATGGTCTCAATCTGCTGCATGGTCAGGACCGGCTGGGATGTGGTGGCAGCAGCTTTCAGTGGTTTCATCGGCTGAGAAACAGAGGAAATAGACTTGTTGCTTATATCTAGGCGGGTTTTATGGTTTTGCATTGGGAGACACCTAACTATGACATGCAATTTGAGTGAAATTTCAAAATCTGACACATCCGACACATATGAGAGGCTTATGTAATCTTCAGTGGTACGTATGCCAAGGATGCTGTGCAAAGTTATATTCTTGGCAATAAAATCAGGTATAAAACTGATGAACGCCTTCATGAGCCAAACAGGACACGGCTGGCAGCCTGATCTCTGCAGCAGAAGTGTTACATCACCTCTGTGCCCTACTCAGCACACATTATCACACACGCGACTGCACTGCTGCCTGCCAAAGACAGCTTCTGTTTCTCTGGGATTTTCAGGGCACTGATGTGAGTCTAGGGACGTCACGATTATAGATTGTGATGGCACGATTATCGTCTGGAAAATAATCCTTTCACAATTATCAGAATTATTTTGCATGTATTAATTTCACAATGTAGACAATAACATTATTTAGAAAAAGACCCATCGTCTTGAATATGTCCCTGTGTATTCAATCGCTTCATTGGTGGAAATAAAGCGTATTCAGTTTTCTCCTTTGCCATTCTTTAATGCGGTCAAGTGAGCCGTCATTCGCTGATTGTACGCTCTGTGTGTTTCTAGCACAAGGGCACTGCTGGTGAAACATTTTCGTTCCAATCTGTTGATAGCACTGTCATAATCTAGAGAGTGCCAAAAGGAACCCATAGTTGAGGAGCTTTTACGATTAATTAACCGTGTCGTGACACCCCTATATGAGTCAGTAACTGTAACTCCCTTTAGCATCTGCTTTCACCACAGACTCCTCCCCTTTCTCTAATCAAAGCCCCACCCACACCCACTTCTCGCCATCTTACAAGTTTCACTATCAGTCTGGGCTCATTTCAGAAGTGACGCAGTATTGAAAACATCCAACTGAACATGGATAATATGAAGGCAGATATTACTATGAAGACACTGCCATGTCTTTACTGAGGCACACCAAAACAAAGGCCCAAACAGGCCACAAAGCTCACAAAGTATGAGATTAACTTTGGGTACTTTTGTCATGATAAGATGTTTTGTGGACACTGCACAAGTTGCAACTTTCTATAGTGGTCATTGCATTTGTGAAGGTGCCATTTATCAGTCATCCACTTCTTTACTGGTTCAAACAATCGAGTATGCAGAGCTATATGACACTGATCTCTTAAAAAGAAGGTCATTTTAAGTTTTCCAATCACTTCATATGTGAGACACCTGTGTGAGGGTACATCTACACAACATCTGGAGAAAATAAAGTACTGCAGACCAACATCAAAATCCAACCCAGCTATGGAGTACGGTGGAGGGAGTGTAACGGTGAGGGGCTTCTTTACTGCCTCAGGGCTCGGAGTCACTGAAAGACTAATAAACTCCTAACTGTGTGAGGAAAATACTTTTGGAGAAAGTGAGGGTGACTGTCTGCGATCTAAAGGATAAAACACAGCAGTAAGTTAACGTCTTAATCCCACTGAACAGTATGCATGAACTGAAGCAGGTCATTGACCAAATTACCTCTAAATACCTTCTTGCTTCTGTACATCTGTTTAAAGTAACTGCCAACTGAGAAGATTCCAACAGTTTTTGAATGCAGAGTATAGGCACTTTTAGTTTAATAAAGATATGGAAAGGTAAAGTGTTCTCATATACTCTTTTGTCAAAGACCTTCTCTAAATAAAATAGTCCTTAAAAAAAACAGTTTGGTGATTTCCCTGCTTAAGAAGGGAATTACCGAACTGTGCTGGACTCCACAACTCCAGGACCAAAGTTGGGCACCCCTGCCATAGAAGAACAATTTTTGGAACGCTAAAGAACCACATCTGAAGAACCCTTTAAAAGCTTGAATAACTTTCAAGTAATATAGCAATAATGCTCTTTCTCCAACCTTTATATAAGATAGGTGCTCTTTGAACTTTGAAAGGTACTTCACATCAATTTTACTAACAAAAATAAAACCAAAAGTAATTCTACTAGGGCAAGGAGTATATAATCCTTTCCGGCAATTTTATTTTTTAGTGTGTATTACGAAGAAATGCAGCTTTTTAAATGAGTTCAGATCGCCCAGCAGACACCATTCATGCAGGAATCCAGAAATTCCACAGCTCCATAAACATTTTCGTACAGCTGGACGCAGTGCTTAAAAAAGTTCTCACCAGCAACAGAGACTCCAGATGGCTGAGATAAGTCTCTTCGCTGGCCAGGATTCCAGATAAAACCCACTTCCTCATCTCCAGCCCTTTCTCCAGGTCCAGCTCCGCCTAAACAAAGAGATAACCCATTAGTTAGCAAATAACATAAACCGGACAGCAGTATCAAATTCTTTGTCAAGCGAGAGCGTGATGTTAACCATAGGCTTAGTTTCTACAAAATCTTTTTTGTCTCCCAACTTTTAAAGTTAACTAGAGGTCACTAGGAGATCGTTAATTAGAATAGAGACCTACTCTTACTGCCCAGTCGTCATAAAAACATAGTAATGGAAAAAATAACTGTTGCATATATGGCTGTGCGAAGAAAGGGTGATGATACATAGTACTTCTACATTTCAGGACTGTTTTACTGCAACTGCAAATGCTGAAATACATTAAAAAAAAAACAGTAATAATACAACACAGGACTTAAATAACAGAAAGTAATAAAAGAATGTGTACGCAAAGTACTGTATTTTATATTTTAAATATTGTCTGCTTAATAAAAGACCTGTATTTGTGTTCTGTGAGGTAACTCTGCACTTTCAGTTTATTCATCACCTCTTCTGTTATTTTGGGGGTGTGTAGCCAAAAATCAAGCAGGGTTAGATGTCTAAAGAACATGCATTCATAGTTGTATGTGAGTTCTGTGTCCCAAAATGGCTTAATGTTGATTTTTTTTGTTTTGCCCAAGTTTCCACCACAGTTTTGCCATTTCCAAATTCCAACCACCAGCAATGACTATTCCACTATGACACAATATTACTAGTGTAAGGAGGGTTTTATTTCTAAGATAGAAATAAAAACTACACTATACAACTAATACAAACAACATAATTGTAGACATTTGTATGTGTATGTGTATATGAACATATGAACACTTTGGTTATATATACAGGTACACACTGGAGTGTCCGAAGCACCATCTCTCAGAACTGTTGCTAAAGTAACATCACTGGACAGTTCAACACGCTTGGAGGAGAACACTAACTGCTAATTTAGTTCATTTAGCTGAAAGATGCGTGTACTGGCTAGCTTTGCCTAAATTGATGGGAGAAGGAGGGCTTTCTGACACTCTGTCATGAATAAATGGTGTTGCAGGGGTTACTCACAGGTTCCTCACTGGTGGAATGATCTGCCTAAGATTACCAGAGCAGCAGAATCCATCTCTATCTTCAAAAACCTCCTGAAGACTCATCTGTTCAGAGACCATCTCCTCTCCTGATACACCATCTATCTTCTT
>JBBPCY010000023.1:13559460-13564021 GCA_037974405.1 Brachyalestes nurse | reverse complement strand
TAAAAATAGGAACGTGTTCAGTGAACGCATTCATGCACAACACTATATATATATATATATATACATATATATATACCGCTCTGTTCACTGTTTGTACCATTTGCTGCAATGTGTGTATGTGTGCCTGCGTAAAAAGCACAGGTCTTTTGTGAACTACTTGTGAACTACTGTGCTGTAAGTGCAGAAGTGTGTGTAGAGCAGCTTTTCTATGCGTTGTATTCCAGCAGCTTTACTCCTGATTCAGTTTCTGATGGAATGAAACAGAGTCACACACACACACACACTCTGCTCTTAACATCACTATTTTAATTGTTGCAGTTGTAAAATAATGTAAGAGTGTTGAGTGTTGTGTAGCTGAACGTTTCCAAGTTATAATAAATTATTTATATCTATTGTTACATTTTTTACATTTTGAATCAAGTTTGGTCAATAGTGATATGAACATTTTAATCAGACACACAACATACAGAAAAGCTATACACAGAAAAATCATCTTATTGGTCTCTAACAAAAAAACTGAAAGAGTTTAGAATCTCAGAAATGGCAGCACTTCTCTCCGAACTGCTAATTAAAGTCAGATGACTGAATTGTTCATTTCACAGCAAAAATGCCAGCAGAGCCTCAATAGCAGAAACTGGAATAGTTTAGGAAACATATCATTACAGAAGCAAAAATACACTAAACTGCTCTGTGGGTGAGACCTGCAGAGTCACAGCCTCTACTGTTGGACCTTACTGGGTTTATTCTTGTTTTGTACTTAAAAAACAAATGATTTTCAGAGCGTAACATGTTCCTGCCAGGGGTCAAGGTGAAAGAGAACAAATGAATTACAAATATAAAGTAAAATAATGAGAAGATTATTCACAAATTCCATATTTGACAAATTCCATGTTTTTACTCCATTCTTGTTCATCACTTATTTAACAGCGGTGTCTAAAATCAAGTCTAAAATCAAGTAAAAAGTGTCTATTTTATATATTTATATATATATATATATGTATTAGGGCTTTTAGCAGACGCTTTTATCTTTACCTGTCTTTTTTATACTGTTTATTTATCAGATCTCACCCATATTTTTCCAGTGACACCTTGCAGAGGGGGCACTAACCCTAATGATATCCCTTATAGGCCTATTGGTTCAGTGTTTTTGTGATTTTAGTCACACTACATTCCGAATGTCACTCTAAACAGTTTTTGCTTTCTAAGGGCTCCCTCTGCTGGACATTTGTTTTTGTTATTCGCTTCTCTTTCTGCACTTCAGTCCAAAGAAAAAGGGAAGTTACTGAAAAAAACATTACTTGAGAACAACAGCAGAACAATACTTTGAATTCTGCCGAATTATTTGAAAATTTCAGCAAAAAAATATCTTTTGAAAATGAATATACAACAAAGAGCTCCTGTACATCCAGAAGAGTCCCCAGTACATGACCTTGTCTTCACTGTTGGAAATTCTGTCATCACTAACACTAACACTAAAAGCTGAAATCCAGGATGAGGATTTCTCATTTTCATCGCATATTAATAATCTCTCTCAAACTTGCAGGTTCTTTATGACACCACTCAGATACTCGTCCAGTCTCTTGTCATCTCTATATTGGACTAGTGTGACTCAGTTCTGGCCGATCTTCTTCTGAAGACCCCGAGACCACCACTACCCTACTGAAGACCACCAGACCTCTACAGATGATTCACAGTTCAGCAGCATATCTGGTCTTCAGTTCACCAAACTTCTCTTACAGACATTCAACGGGTTCCTGTGGTTCTCCATCAGATTTTCTCCATATACACACAGTACACAGTGAAATGAAACAACATGCCTGCAGGAACATGGAGCAACACAAGAACAGAAACAGAGCACCACAAGACCACGAGTGCAGATGGGACAAAGGAGAGTGATGAAAAACACAAGAGCACCAAGACAATTAATGCAGTCGACAGTTGCTACAGTATTTGTCTGAATGAGTACAGTATTATGACAGATACTGTTTTCTAGCAGTAGAGAGTTTTTGCATGTGCAATAATACAGAACAGGTTTGGACAGCAATAAATATTAGTGTGCAGACATAGCAGCTCAAATTCTGAGTTCTAAAATGTTCACCTAAAAAGACAAAAATGGTCCAGATCTTTCTTTGTCCTCTTAGAGCATCAAGAACAGCCCGACTCCACCCACCTCTTCTCAAACGTCAAAGACCTGCATGGAGACTTTTCTCAGTTTTGGCTCCAAAGTGGTGGAATTAACTTCTCCTGACTGTCAGAACTGCTGAGACCCTCAAACAGAGACTGAAGACCCTCCTCTTCCCTGAGCACTGAGGAGAACTTAACGAACACAAATTTGTCTCCTCTGCGTGATCTGATAGTGGTAATGGTGGTGGAGCGCTAACTTCACCTCTGATAAAATTTTAGGTTGCTAGCAGCTCTTAATGGAAGTCTGGGTTTCTCATTAAAAAATCAAAAAGAGCGAAGAAGAAATTAAAATCTTTGAAACTGAAAATAATGTCTTGGAAAGCTAGAAGTAATTCACATCATAAAATTTCAGTCTGCACTTTTCCGTCATGCGTAACAGAGGGGAGCTCTGTGAAAATGAAATATTAAAACTGTGGCAGAGGCCTTTAGATCTTTATTAACAAACAACAGGAACAAAATGTTACATAAAAGTAAGGGAGGTGGTTTATTCTAGAATGTTTTATTTTAGAATGTCATTCTACATTATTACAGAAAGTTTCATTACAGAATGTTATCCCAGAATATTCTAGAATGTTTTATCACAGAATGTTATCCCAGAATATTCTAGAATGTTTTATCACAGAATGTTATCTCAGAATATTCTAGAATGTTTTATTACAGAATGTTATTCTAAAGCATTATAGTATGTTTGATTCCAGACACGAGACCCCTTTAAAATTTAAAAAGAAAGAACATATTATTAATTTTTTTTTAAAAACAACAAAACAAAACATTTAGTTTCTGGTGGTTTTTAAAAGATAAAAGAAAAGTTTTGTCCAGCAAGGAGGGCTCGTTGAAAATGTAGTGAATCTTTTGTCCAGTAGAGAGAGCTCTCTGTAAACACATGGACCTCTGCAGCTCTTTTAGGAGGCTGCATGAGGATAATGAAGTCCGACGTGTTCAGAAGAGGGAGCTGTGTGAACAGAAAACAGCTCAGTCCGACAGAGGGAGCGAGAAGAAAAGGAGGAAACGGATGAAAGAGGGGGAAAAGAGAAAAAAGGAAAAGGAAAAGGTGGAAAGGAGGCACAGGCAGGAAAAGTAAGAAAGGAGGAAAAGAAGGAAAGGAGGAAAAGGAGAAAAATTAGGAAAACGGGGAAAAGGAGAAAAAGTAAGAAAGGAGGAAAAGTAGAAAAAGGAGGAAAACGGAGGAAAAGAAGAAAAAGGAAAAGTAGGAAAGGAGGAAGAGTATGAAGGGAAGAAAAGGAGGAAAAAGGAGGAAAGGAGGCCCGGCTGTCACTTTGAGGAGCGGAGTGTGAAAAGAGTGCGAGCTTTAAGTTCTCTTGGCATTAATTAATCACTGCCACTTCTCTGGGTGTCTCTTTGATGTGAAGCAGACACTGTCGACACGTCTATCGAGAAGTTTGTGTGTGTGTGTGTGTGGAGGTGTGTGTTGATGGATAAAAAGCCTCAGTGGGGGGGACTACAAATGATCACACACTGTTATTACCATCTTATGTCACCTGGTCTGGTCTGATCAGCCTCAGAGCCAAATCCTCATTTCTACAAACCCCCTTCAGTTCTCAAACACCAACATCTGACTCGCCTGTCTCTGGACACACACCTCTCTCAAACATCTGCTCCCTAACTGGGTTTAAACTGGGTTAAAAATGGCTGAAATATGTTAAAATGGGCCAATATTAAAATGGGAGACTTAAACTGTCCAAAATTGTGCTCAAACAGTTAAAAGTGGGCTTTAAGTTCAAAAATGGGTTAAAACTGTTAAAATGGGTTTCAAACCACTAAAATGTGTTTAGAATGAGTTGATGTGTGCAAAATATGTTACAACAGAGTTAGAAATGGGCTAATATGTGTTTTAAATGAGTCAAAGTGTGCAAAAATAGGTTAAAACAGTAAAAGTAAAAATTAAAAATTGGTTAAGACCATGTTAAAAATCAGCTACATGTGTTAAAATGTGTTAATTGGCTTAAAAAGTGGTTAAAATTTGGTAAAAATGACTACACCTGTTTTGTGGACTGTAATTTTATAATGCCATGAAATGTTAATAATAAAAGTTAATGACAGTCCGGCTGGAAGATGAACAGAAATTTTTCTTATGAACTCAGCACCGAACTCTTATAGAGATTCTCCAGGCTGTCAGAGTGTGTGGAGCGATGATGATGATGATGATGATGATGGAGATTCAACAGTTGGTGGAGGTCCAGTCCTACTCCTCTGTGTGTGTGTGAGTGGGTCAGCACTCAGCCAGAGTTATCATCATCATCCTGGACTGAGCCTGGGTGAGTGCTGAACTGGGCCGGGCCGATATGAGTGCTATACAGGGATGGACTGAGTTTTGGACTGGGCCTTGCTGAGTACTGGACTGGGCCAGGTTGAGTGC
>JBBPCY010000023.1:13551960-13556960 GCA_037974405.1 Brachyalestes nurse | reverse complement strand
GAAGTGTCCTTTTTTCCTAATTTTTGTATCCGAACTGATGGTCTAGCTCTACTTGTCATTGTCCAGCACTGGATATTGGTATTTCCAATGGCTTTATACACCTCTAGAGGACTCTTGGCATTGAGCAAAGAGACCATCCCACTCAAAGCTTTTCCAGAGATTATAGCTGTTTGCACACAACTGACTGTGCACTTTATAGCTCAGCTCTCATGTCAGTAGAGTTATCTGGATACTTTTAGATCACACATCCTGTTCTCAATGTTTTATATTAAATAAACCCCAGGTTTGAGCCAGGAACGCTCCATTCCTAACACAAAGCCCTAACAGCACAGTGAGGGTCATCCACGTCATTAGTAAACTACTCAAACCCTGTAATGTTCTCATCGAGGACACGGGACTGGACTCGTCAGGTCAGCTATTAGGTTGCTCATTAATTTAATGGCTCAGATCACAAAACTAAAAAAAAGAAGGGAAAAGGGCATTTCAGGTTCAGATTTTCATCCGCAAAATGAGCTCCACCTCGCCACGCCCACCCACCTGCTAGTGAAAAGAGCATTTCCCTGAGCTTTCATTTTCTCTCAGAGAGTGAGGAGGAGGCTCCATCAGCAGCGAGAGCCACTCTGACAAACAAAGGAGATTTCCCTGCGGAGCGGGTGTCCTTAAACGGCACGAAAAAGACCTCCACGAGCACGAGGGGGCTTCTGTGCCGTGGGGGAGGGGAGAAGAAAGAGAGGAGAAGGAAAAGAGAAAGGGCAGGAGACAACAGAGAGAGGCGACAGGGTGAGAGATAGAAGGAAGGAACGATACACATATCGATGTACGCTGCTCGCTGAACCTTTTCCAGTTTTATTTTAAACACAAAAGAGCAACAAACTTATTACAGACTGAGCAAGTTTATTTATAAACATGTGTTGCGACAGTTCACACTTATTAACGCTCATCAGCATCCCGGCTTCTCAGGTGTATTAACCACCTTTGGGTCAAAAGTACAAACCAAACAAGCAACAAAAAAACCCCGATCTGAAAATAAAGGCAAAACGATTCACATAAAGAAAAAAGATGCCACCTTCAGAGAGACAGAGAGAGAGAGAGAGAGAGAGAGAGAGAGAGAGAGAGAGGAGGGACAGAGAGAGAGAAAGAAGAGAGAGAGAGACACAGAGAGAGAAAAGGAGAGGGAGAAAGAAGAGAGAAGAAGAGGGAGAGAGAAAAAAAGGAGAGAGAGAGAAAGAAGATAGAGAAGAGAGAGAGAAGAGATAGAAGAGATAGAGAGAGGAGAGAGAGAAGAGATAGAAGAGAGAGAGAGGAGATAGAAGAGATAGAGCAAGAAGAGAGAGAAAGAAGAGATACAAGAGAGAGAGAAAGAGAGAGAGAAAGAGAGAGAGAGAAAAGAAGAGAGAGAGAAACGGAGAGAGAAAGAGAAAGATGAGAATGAGAAGAGAGAGAAGAGATAGAAGAGAGAGGAGAGTGGAGAGAGAGAAGAAAAAGAAGGGAGGGAGAGAGAGAGAGAGAGTGAATGGTGCTATACAATATCTCTAAACTACCACCCACCAGATGTGCACAAGAGACCACCACACACACACACACACACACACACACACACACACTGCACTGCATTTTCAAGGACATGGAGAGGGACACGCTTGTACACACAAATAAAACATTTACAACAGTCATGAAGGCTGCAGTCATGAAATACGGGGGTGCACACACACACACACACACACATACACACAGAAAAATCTTAAAAAACGTGATTCTACTTTGATGGAAACCATTACCAAGTGTCTCACAAGAGACTTACCGCTGGTGTTCTCCCAGGCTCAGTGCTCGGACCCCTTCTTTTTTGCCCTGTACACACACTCTTGGTGATCGTATATCATTAAATGGTTTCTCCTACCACTGTTAAGCTGACGACACTCCACTCATCCTCTCCTATATTCTCAGATCTCTGCATGTCTGAATGAAATTTTCCAGCTCGGATTTAGCATTACCTGAAGATAAATCCCAGCAAGAGTTCCTGTACAGCTCAGGGTGTGCATACCTGAGTCCTGACCTGATAATCACTTTTGGAAACCTTTCCTGAAACTGCAGAAACCTTCTTTATAACAACAGGAGAATTCGTCCATTCCTCACCACTGACACCACTTGTATACTCAGATACTCAGATAATCAGATCTTGTCATCTTAAGACTGGACGACTGTCACTCTCTCCTGGTTTTCCTTCCTCTGAAGACCACAAGATCTCTACAGATGATTCAGAATGCAGCAGTATGTCTAGTCTTCAACACACCAAGGTTTTCCCACACCACTCCACAACTGCAGACCTTCACTGGACTCCTGTGGTGTTCCTGCAGAGTTAAACCTCTGTCTTACCTTTCAGCACTGATCAAGACCACAAACTCTTAATGTAAGTCTGTGTTTATTGGTGTAAGGGATGTGTTTTCTTATAAATGAAATTAATAATAATAGTAACTATTGCTTTCTAAGGGTCAAGAAACGGGAAGGTCAGAGTGAGAAAGTAAACATGAGGCACACAATCGACTTTATGTTGTCTTGTGTGACATGTGAGAAAAATTCTGTTACATCCTAAGAAACGTGATGTCTGAGGGTTCATGCAGCAATGCGAATTAAACGTATTTCCTTTTGGCTTCAACGGCAGCCCCGATGCAAATATGACCTGTTGTTAGTCCCACTTATGACTGCTTACGTGCTAGTGCTGCAGTTCAGAGCTTGGCTTTTACCTCTAGAAAGAACAGAAGCTACTGCATTGAACTTGTTGTCTTGCAGTCAGAAGGCACCATAAACTTAATCTGAATTGCTAAGCTAACTGCAAAGGCCACAAATGTGTTTTTCAAATGTCACTAGGTTGGACAAGCTTTACAGAAAATAAATTGTAAAAAACCCCTCTGGGCTCCAGACTGGCATAATCTCACAGACACCTGTGGCCGGGAGTCCAACAAATCATACCTGGCCTCGCTCTCTTTGGGCAAATCACACCAGCAGCAACAACAAGCAACAAGATGACTGGAACCTATTAATTTCCAGTGATATATAGAAGAGGTTCAATACACATTATCTATATTTGTAGAAAATGGATGCATCTTGGGGGCTAGAGAACAGAAAACATTTATAGTGTGTTATTAATTTAGAGTTTCTAATCTGCCCAGTTTTGATTTACTACAATATAGTCGAGACTTTAAACAAGATACTGGAAGACTTCTCAATGAGTTGAACAGGATTTTCCCAACGATGTGTAAAAGCTTGGCAAACCTAGAAATAGCGATGAAAATGCAATGAAAAAAAAAACAATTGTGTGCAAAGAATGGACATTGGACAGAACACAAGAAGATGTGGCGGTGCAGTTTCCAAGAACACTGACCCACAGAGAAGAGAACTAGGTCTGTGTGTCCCCTCACAAAGGTACCATTCAGAGCAGCGAGTGTGTGCTTGGAAGAAAAAGCATGCACACAACGAGGAGAGAGCAGTAGTAGCCATCCATAAATCATCTACCATTCCAATAATTTACATTGGTCTGGCTTCAGGAGGAGAAATCCGGACTGTTTATGTTGTTTATTGCTGGTTTTATAAGCCAGCTCATCTTGAATGATTCATATTTTCCTGTCAATAAAGACATCACTGTATCTGTCTGTATGTATCCACCACTAGAAGGCTGGAGTTGATCAGATCTTTTACTTAGCCTGCCAGCTAGCCTACCAGTTTCTTCCCAGTGTATCTATATCTGTCTGTATCCCATCCAGTCTTGGTCTATTTAATGGTAGGAGAAACACTGATGAATCAATGCAAAGTAATCCAACAAAAGTAAATTGCTTCGAGACAACAATGCAGGTCAATCATTAAACATTAATCGTTAGACATCAAATCATTAAATCTTGAATTATTGATTTACCAGTAATACAAATGAAAACACCGTCCATATTGTACAGTCCTAATCACAAATGTATCCCCTGTAAAGGCCTGAGGCACTGATCTAGATGCCTGGGCCATCCCTTCATCCATGGCAGTGATGTTTACCCTTCATTAGCTGCTGTGGAGAGTGGCACATTTAGAAAGAAAAGCAAAAGAGAGAGAGAGAGACAGAGAGAGAGGAGTTACTGTAGGGCAGCGGCCCACGCACTACACCTTGCCAGAGGATCATCTAAACACACACTCACAGAGAGCGCTCCGTTGAGGAGGGAATAGGATGGTTTTAATACGAAGGCCTGCGTTCCCTGAGCTGAATGACAACACGGCACGTAATTATATGGGATGTAATGTACAGAACTGTGAGGAGAACAGACTGCATATGACAGGGGCAATAATTAGAGAAAAATCGCTGTCTGCTCAGGAGAAGAGCGCTCGTGAGGAAGAATCGGAAGCTCTAGTGAGCTTGCGTCGTATGAGCCTTGTGAGGAGGCAACACTTTCAGTCAGGTTAGCAGGGTCTCCGTCACTGCTGTCAGTGCAGCAGGCAGCTCCAGTGCAGAAATGCGCCTTAAAAACCATGCTTTCATAGCATATTTCAGTCAATGTGAAAAGAGCCATTGTCCCTACAATCTCTTCCAGTGATTAGATTAAAATCGTATAGCAATTTGGTAATAAATGTCAGTCTGTCTCGTGGTGCGATGTGTGTAAGCAGAGGCACAGCTCAACCCACTCATAAATCCTCTAACATTAGAGATGCATGTGGTGTCGTAAAGTATCACACCAACTCCAAAAAAACCATCAAAAAATATCTCCACAGTTGTTTTTTTGATGGTGGTGGTGGAGGTGGAGAACACTGTTAGACATACCCTATACAGACAAAAGTATGGGGATGCTTGACCATTACACCAATAAACTTCAACGATACTGCATTCAGATCCATAGATTTTAATGGTGTTGGTCCCACTTTACAGCTAAAACAGCTTCCACTCTTCTTGGAAGACTTTCCACAAGATTTTGGAGTTTCTGTGGGAGTTTGTCTCCATTCATTCTGTAGCATTTATGAGGTCAGACACTGAT
>JBBPCY010000023.1:13470214-13481685 GCA_037974405.1 Brachyalestes nurse | reverse complement strand
ATATACACACACATATGTGTGTAGAGAGATCCAGCACCTTTGGGATGAACTGGAAGGGAGATTGTGATCCAGACCTTCTTGTCCAACATCAGTGTCTGACCTCATAATCCCAAAACTTTATTATTTATTTATTTTTTAAACACGTGGTGATTAGTAACTGTAATTTGTGTGATTAGTAATTTGCAATTTCAATACTTGGCCACGCATTTCAGGATGTTTACTCGCAACTGAAACAAACACTTCTGCGGCCCCAGAGGTTGTAGCGGTACGCGTGAGACCAGGAAGCTGGAGTTAAAACTGTATCGCTCGAGGTACAAAGGCTTTAGCTAAACAGGCGTTAATAAGCCAGTAAGTAAATATAATGGCACACCACCGAAAAAAAAAGGTTACTCATTATCTTGTGTCATGTACAGAGGAAGAGAACCAGTGTAATACGGAGCAAGGGGCACTGCTGATAATCCTGCAGGTGACCCAGACCAGGATAAAGGTTATAGTACGGAGACCTGAAGCACATTCAGACGATTAACCGTAAGTCAAGTGTCATTAGAGAGAAAACCAACTTATTTCCTGCATTATTAGATCTGCCTACTCAGGGAACAAGGCGAAAATGGCATTCATTACAGCAGTCAGTGCCAGGAAAGCTTAGCAAACGCAATGTAGAGTCACGGGCGAGATGTGCCGCAGCAGTGACGCAGAGCTTTGATCAGTCGTCTTCTCATGTCTAGGCACGTTTTATGATGCCACCTTTACTCAGAAGCATGCACACACCCAGCGCTGCTGTGTGATTAGATTAATGGTGGGGGCTGGGGACAGCTAAACCACGGGTAACCCAACACCTCAACCTTGACAGTGACCATCTGGGTGGTACAATAACAGCTGACAAAGCCACTTCAGGCAGCCACTGCTCCTACTTATATGGCTGCTAAAAACAATTCAATATCGATCAATCAATAGGGGGTTTTAGATTAGAAATCCTTACCAGCAACTTCCACAATGTCCCCGGGCACAATATCTCTGGCTTTGATCCTCTGCACACTCTTCCTGTCTTGCCGGTAGACTTTACCCATCTCGGGCTCGTATTCTTTCAGGGCCTCGATGGCATTTTCTGCATTTCGCTCCTGCAAAACACAAGTCAGGGTAAAACGTGAGCAAAAGAAACAGATATATCCAAAAACAAGGAGAGATTTCAGACTGTATACTGGACCAAAAAAAAACCAAGGTAAAACACTGAAGTCATGGCTAGTGATGCAGGGGGCCCATCATAAATAACCAGTTGCTTACTGTATCTACAACAGCCCAGAGAGGCTGGAGGAACTTTAGACTGCTGCCATTCACAGATCCAGGAAGGCCTGAATCATGCTGAATGCCAACAAAAGCAACGTGCCAAAAATAGTCAGTCATTAACCTTAATTGGAGGGCATGTCTCCCAGTTGGTCAAACAATGTAGTGCCGCCAAATCATGGGAATCACTTTCCTCCCCAGACTAAGAAATGTCACCGTGCAACCTCAGATAGATTAGGAGATTTCCCTCCACCCCTCTTACCCTATCCCAAACCTAAACAGTCTGTTTAGCGTGACCTTTCGCTTGCACTATGATCAATCCCCAGGGACGCACTTGCCGGTGGCAGCCGACTTGGCAGCATTTTCTGGCAGGAGGCTTCTGTTGGCCTCTTACGCACGACGGGAACACAAAGCATCCATTTCAGGCAAAAAAAAATACAGCAATGCGAAACAGCCTGGGGGTCTAGACCTCTATGGACGCCTGACATGCGGCTGAATAGAGTGTTTTACCTGAGTCTGGCCAGAATACCAGATTTCAAATGTTTTTTTGTTTTTTTAAGATTTTCAACAAGTACTCGAGAAATCGAGCATTAATTCACCCTTAAAAAAATGATGGTACGGTAACAATATTAACCATAAGTACTAAGTGTATTATAATGTATCCAGCAAGTGCAACAGTATATGAACAGTCGGCCGTCCGTGCGCTGTATGATGATATAGAAGCTGCAAGTGTAGCTTCTTGTTGAAATACACAGCTACAAGTATGAATAGCTCTTGTTGTAGCCTCTTGTTTAAATGTAATATGTACCAATTATTCAGTGAGGACAAAAGGTTATAAAATGGCTTCATAAAAACGGCACTGTTTGTTGACTCTGTGGCGATTTGGATGTCTAAACTAAACCAGTAGTATGTACGTTTTGCATTAGATCATATCCCAACCCCTGTCCTTTTTAAAGGCTTTTGCTAATGAAGTGTGTTGACTGAGTTTAAGGTTTTAAAAATCAAAGAAAAGATTTGTGCTTGGACCCTAAAATTATTTGAGCCAACCCTAATTGCTTAAAATGCTTTTTTGGAGGCAACGGAAAAAAAGTACATACATCTGCTGCATGACTCGCATCTACAGAACGCTTCTGGAAGCATGTGATGCACATATCTGAATAAAAACGGCTTCATTGCTGCAGGCAAACTGTCAATCTTCTAAACTGTTTGCTGTTCCTAATTACACACATACCTGTTTCCTCATAGCCTACTAGGCAGAGTTATTCTTGGGATCAGGACCTCAGAATAAATTAATGTTGTTCAACCAAAAGGTCAGGCGAGGAAACACAAATGTCACTGACAAAAATCAACACAGGTTGTGGCCAACTAAGGAGGAAATGCTATAATAAGCAACAAATGGGTGGGGGCTGTCAGAGTTCTTGTTGCATAACAACTTTGAAAAGCATTAGTTGAAAAAGACGCAGAGCATGTTGGACTCATTTCATTTGGCATAAAAGGTCCCACTGAAGAAAAAAAAAAAAAAAACAAAAAAATGCAGGAATTATCTAAGAATCACAAGCAATGCTGGCTCTTGGCAGTTGTGGCCGGATGTGGTCAAAAATGGCCAAGCGGACAATTTCGTTTTTACAAGAAGCAGGTTTACAGCCCCAGTATTTTCACATAAAAAAAAAAAAAAAAAAAAGTGCACGACTACTCTGGAGGGGTTGCAGAGAGCTGTGGTTTGGAGAAAAATCAACAAATGCGATCAAGAAACAAATCCGAGAAAGCCCAAAAAAGGACTTTTACATCATAAATAAAGCACTTCCTCATGGCTAATGGCTATGCTTGTCAGAGCTCCTTCTCTGCAACAGCCTTGCCGTTTTGATGGGACACCATTCTGACAGAAACTTAACTTTCTGTCTTAATGCTTAACTTTCTTTACATGTGTCTCATTCTGAATCTAAATTAAACATGAATACAAAATATCTCTAAAGGGTCTGTCTTCTCAATTTTACTCTGAAGACCTCTTCTGGGGGAAAAAAAAAATGTTCAAAAAGTCGTTGCAGAGAAATTTGCATATGTGAACTGAATGAACTGGGTAGTATTACCTCATCCCAAGATCTGTAATGAGTGATCTTTCAAACTTGGGTGTGAAAACGTGCTCTAATAAAACATTACAAAGAACACTCGATGCACACACCAGATAGATAATGTGTAATATCACCTTTGTCCCTCAGCGGCCGCTCCTGGCCTGGTTGCTGAGAGACAGGCTTCGATATTGACTGCAGAGGCTTAATAGGTTTATAAACCTCTAGACCCGGCTCCAGAGCAGCTGTGGGACGCGGCATTCCCTGAGACGAGGATCACTTGACACTCTGATAAAGAAAAAAGTGCCCGTGCAAGGAGGAAGGTAATTAGTTTCACCTCCAGTATGCCATGCCAGCCACCGGGGTGCACAGTGCCCAGCCAAGATACATCCAGGACTTTCACCCCTACTGAACAAAGGCTGAGAATTGTTCTATCCACGCTCCACCCATGAATTTGTTCAAGCTGAACAAGCATGTTTACAGTGGGCAAAAATCACTCTGAATCTACCACACAACTGTTGGTTAATAATGTTCATTTATGTTTGACCAGGGACATGTTAGTTGATTATAAATCCATGATAATACATATATTACTACCTAATGTTGTGTTTCTACTAACTCAAACGTACATGAACATTACAGGTTTTGAACTTCCATTTCCTATTTATGGCTTGTAGGCATCATTCACATAAGGTCATACAACTTTTTTTAAGAAAAAATATTATAGAGAGTTTATTTTGACACATACTAAGATGAAACACTTTTTAAACGTTTATCACAGAGCACCTCATTTCAGTGTTTACCAAGGACAAATTATTTTTTAAACCATTTAAATTTTCTTAAAGTAGCACAAAATCACACCCGCTGTGTTCCCGGTCAAAAGTGACTGTGACTGTGATGTATACTGTGTGTATATATATATATATATATATATATATAAATAAAAAAAGCAAAAGGAATATCAGAGAAGACTCTTAGCTCTCTCTCAAGACCTCTTTGGGATTCTTTCAGGGGCTATTCTGTGTGTTTTGTTGGCTGGTTTTGCCCTTCTCCCCCTCTCTCTATCTCTCAAAACACGAAGTTAAAGTTGTAATTCGGCCGGTCCACCTTAAATACAGAAGTGGTTAGATTACACTCTGCCCATGTCGCGTCTCCAAATTCACGTAATTTAAAATGTATTCCTTTATTTTTTACACAGTTGTTGCTGCTAAAATGGACATAATACTTGAACTATTTATTTGATTCAACCAAGGTTGTTTTGTTTTTGCTATTTAAAAAATTTTACAGCGGTTGCTGCTACCCTTTTGTGAAATGAGACGGAAATAAATTATTTATTTGTTCTGTGATATAACCTTACTAAGAAACAGCCCAATTTCAACAAAAATAATGCTAAAATTAAAGTAAAAAAGATGTATCGTATCGGCAGTGTGTGTATATATATTTAACATAAGTATCATGATACAACTGCTCCATTGAGCTATTGTTGGACAGTGGGAGATAAAAGATAGAAAACTTTAAAAAGTGAGCCTCTCCTCCAAAAAGGGAAAACCTGGTTCTGTACAGTAAAAATAAATCACCAGTGTAAACGGAACAAAGCGGGACTGATTCATGCAAAACCAAGAGAGCGCAGTCGCATTGTTTTCTCCATTAAGAAGCAGACTTGGCCGTTTGGCGAGGTGAAGCATGGGGATTCTCAGGGCAGCCTGGGTAATGAATGGTGACTAAAATAAAATGATGGAGTGGAAACTGGGACATGGGTTTTAGGGCCACTGGGAGGTGCCGTAAAAAATAGGCCCGTAGCTCTACACTGGGGATCCACTGTAAAGCCAGGGCTATCTTAAGACCAACAGAAAGAAGGCATCCATGTGTTTTCATTTCCATAATAATCCTAACTTTTGTTTGGAAACAGAAAAAAAACTCAAAGTCTGTACCAAAGTTGCCCAAAATAGCTTGCAGAACTTAGATCCTTGCATGGCAATCTGTATGTGGTTAATAAGTCTGAGTTGAGATGGAGAGCAAGTGTACCCACAAAACCCACACGATCTAAAATGCTACTATCCAGTGGTAGTTATGTAAATAAACAAAAAATAATCTTTAATGTATATTTAATGTAAGTATCATGATACAACTGCTCCCTTGAGCTATTGTTGGACAGTGGGAGATAAAAGATGGGAAACTTAAAAATGTCATGATTAAGTTTTGCATATTTTACTGCCCCCTATTCAGGGACACAGTACATCTAACTCAAAGTAATATTTCGCTTTGTCTCTTCGAGGGCCTAGAAATTAATCTCATTGTGATCAAATACAGATAGACCCTGCTTGCTCTCAAGATTCAAGATGTGCATTTAAAACACAGATCTATACAATAAAAGTACAACTTCAACAAGTTAAAGGTAAGTTTTTTTATTTTTTTAATTCTGTCATATTGCAAAGCTAGATCAAATATTGGGATGTAAGCTGTCGTGATAATAAATATCCTGATAAATAACCTGCTTATGAATATGAGTGTAGTAATAAATGGTAGATTGCATATAGGGAAATTTACCATTATTATGACAATCACATAAAAGAACATTAAAAAAAAACACATGTTCGTACCTGTTTAAGGCCCATCAACTGCAAGCTCACAAATTGTGCACAGAAATAGGTACATGTGAATTACATCCCTAGGGTCAAAATGTTTCATACAGATCTGAGAGATGAAGGAACCGGGCCATTGTGTGGTTAAAAATCTATTACACTGGCGAACCGAAGTCAAATTGGATGGAAGAGAGAGATACACTTACCTGCCAGACCCCTACGATGGCATTGGCTATGAGAATTAGCAATATTACAAAAGGCTCCACAAAAGCCGTAATGGTCTCTTCTCCCTCCTCAAACCAGGCCAATACCTAAAAATGGTAAAAAAAAAAAAAAGAAAAGAAAATAGAAAGAAAGAACAAATTGGGGATTGTCAGATGCTGATTTCACAATGATGGTTTCTCATTTTCAGGTTTAAAGCTTCTAACAGAATTCATATGCAGAGACCATTACAAGGTCAATGCGACAATAAGTATGGGAGCAGTTTCGGAGGGAGAGAACAGAGGCTGAGAACGTGTTGGGACGACCACAGGGACCTGCTGCATCACAGATTTCGTACCCTGGGCATGCCGCCCTTTATCAAGAAACATGGCTGTGGTCTCTGTGAGCCTGCTGTCAGTGATTTAATGAGGCTAGTTATGTTTAATGCATGCTCTCCTGCTGGCATGGAACAGACAAAGCGAACAGTCCATCTCGCTGGACAGCCATTTAAATTCATGTGGACACTGAGACTCATTATGCATCTCCCATCAGGGTAGGAGACATTGACCGTTCTCTGAAAAAAAAAAAAAACAGTCTGGTCACTTTCACAACTGCAGCGCAGCGATTTGGGTCCATTATGTTCAGCTGAACATGGTACATTTGATCAAACGTTCACAATAACCAAAGGTTGCAGACAACTGCTCAACCAGAGTTTCTTTTGAGAAACAGTTCCATTCAGTTCCAATGATGAGGGACTTTAAACCGCTGTATCAGGTATTGTGACCTAGAGCACCTGCTCAAGAGCTTTCTATTCAATTGGCAATGCTCTTCTAAGATTAAAAACTTTGTGTGTGTGTGTGTGTGTGTGTGTGTGTGTGTAATTAAACGCATATGTCAGCAATTGGACCACCTTAAAGTAGATGAGTTCATTAAATAGAGAAGGTGCCTGGATACGCTATACAGACAAATGTATTGGGACGTCTGACCATTACATCAACAGGGACTTTAATGACATTGTATTCAAATATATAGACATTGGTTGGTCCTCCTTTGCAGCTATAACAGCTTCCACTCTTCTTGGAAGACTCTCCACAAGATTTTGGAGTTTCTGTGGGAATTTGTCTCCATTCATTCTGTAGCATTTATGAGGTCAGACACTGATGTTGGTGAGAAGGTCTGGATCACAATCTCCGTTCTAGTTCATCCCAAACGTGCTGGATGGGGTAAATTGCACCTTGAGAAGGTAGAGGGGCCACCTGAATTGAATAATTATAAGATATGTCCCAATATTTTTGTCCATATAGTGTACTTTCAAATACACCTGAAATATGCTTCTTTTACGATTACTCAAGCACGACCATTATCGTGCCAGACAGTGCAAAATTTGTTAAAATCCAATCAACGCATGTATAAAGTCATAGTTACAACCCACACACTTCTGCACAGGTGACGAATCAGTACCCTTTTATGTTTTGTCATGTCCCTTTTAAAAAAAAAAGACCAGGACACTGGACTGTAATGTGAGTTTTAAAGTGGTTAAAACGATGAGTTTATGTAAGATGCTAAGCTCATTGTCGTTAGAGGCCATGGTCATTCTGCACTGTCAAGGAAAGGCAAAATGTTCCCTCAGTCTTCACGGATGTGGCTAACAATGTGCAGGTTAATTAATTCGGTGCAATAACACACCCTCTCTGTTTAGAACCAGCGGGAGAACTTGGACCACATTATATAAAATTAGCTCCATTTGTGCTGTTGAATACACACAAGAATTTGTGTGCGCATGTTTTTTATCCCAACTGATTAAATCTCAGCATTCACTGTGAACTGAACTTTCACAGATAATTACTCAGTGTTGGCGGCAAATAATTTAATTAAATGCAGCATCTTCAGCTCTGTGTGTGTGTGTATGAGATTCAGTCTTTACAGCTATAATCTAGGCCACTCTACAACTATGTCACATAGCATTCCCCTATGGCAGCTCCCTATAACCTACTTCAAAGTCCTAAGACACAAAATAACACTAATTGGGAGTGTTTTTTAGAAGGGCGGGTCTTCACTGCATGTAAACGTTGCTTCAAAAGTCCAACATGAACGTCACCCAGCTAACCTGCTTCTTAATTTTCACAAGGAGTTTCATGATTGAATATGTCTGGAAGCTACAGCTTCAAAATTCAGACAATGAGAAACCTGGAGTCTCATCAATCCAAAATCTGAACTCCAAGCTCAGTCTAATGGTCAAGTTTGAACATCTTTTCGAAAATATTCATCAGGCTTCAGGTTGTTGTTCAGGTTGTTGTCAGTTTGTGGTTCTTGTGGTGTGTCTCCCACATTTAAAAGATTTTGGTCTGTACTTACCCCTTCTTTATTTTTTTCTCCGTACATATTTTATTATTTTTTTCCCCAGTTTTCTTTCCAGTTTATTACATTAAAATTTAGTCCTTCAGCAAAATGGAAACCCCTCCTTGTCATGCATCACAAACAAGCTGGATGATCTAAGGCATCACGACATCTTCTAAAACTTCTGATCAGGCAGCACAACCTGTTATGTTATTTCTGTTACAGATGCTTGTTACCTATTCGTCCAGAGAGAGAACCAGTCCTCAACCCAGACTCCCTGACATCATCAGGACTCACCACTGGTCAAACATCCAGTGACCAGACAAACACCTGGACAGTGGCATCACTCAGGTGCTCCACCACAAGCACAGGCCCACACAGCCAGCATGAAAACCACACCTTAGCTTATACACTCCATGGAAAAAAGTATTGGGACGCCTGACCATTACACCAGCAAAGACTTTGCATTTAGGTCCATAGACTTTAATCTGGAGTTGGTCTCCATTCTAGTTCATCCCAAAGGTGCTGGATGGGGTTGAGGTCAGGACTCTGTGTGGACCAGTCAAGTTCTTCCACACTGAACTCCTCCAGCCATGTCTTTATGGAGCTGCTTTGTGTTCTGGGACACAGTCCTGCTGGAATAGAAAAGCTTCTTCCCCAAACAGGGTCCACAGAGTTGGAAGCATGGTGTCCAAGACTGTCCTTCACTGGAAGTAAGAGTCCTAGCCTAAACCCTGGAAGACAGGTGTGCCCTAATACTTTTCATATAGTGTATATCTGTTTCAGCCCTGTACACCCTTTTCTAATGATTCTACACAGGTGTCTATTATCCATTCTGATGGTGGTTAAACAGAACAAATATAGTAAAGCCCAAACCCTGAAAAACAGATGCATCTCAATACTTTTGTCTACACACAGTGTATAGAGCCAGTGTATTTATGTAAGGGTGTGTTTCATGTTTATACACTCGCAAAATTAAAATAAAACTGACTCAAAACAAGCACCTTTGTAAGATCCTGCTGGCAGGCGTACAGGCCAGTGTCCTCTATTTCAATATTACTCATAAAAACCTTCTGGGTTCTAGAAACTCCCACTTGTGGAGAATCTTTCACCTGCTAAACATGAATGAGTAAGTTGACTTTGACTTGACTTGAAATGGGAACGTATATATTTGTTAATTTATGTATAAATTAGACATATGACCCATTTTTTCTTCGTGGTACAGAACTATTTCAGGTTGAATTGAGAGTACATTTTTGAATTGTTACTGTTTGTTAGTGTAATTTCAAGAAACACAAAACATTTTTCAGGTCCATTTAAACCCTTAGCTCTAAAACAACATATGTGAGTAAGCCGTCAATTAAATGAGATCCCAAGCCAGCCATTCTGTTTACTTTGATTATAAACGGGTTGAAATGAGGAGCTCTCTCAGGAGACCTGCGCTCACGTTTCCCTTTAGGAACTGCAGTAAGCAGCAAAAGGGTGCAAAGTGCTGACTGAATAACTCCCTAGGGAAAACAAGTGGGAAAAGAAAACCAGAAGTGGAGTCAGTGAGAGTGTAGGACCCTGTGACTGAGTTACTGGCCAGATTCCAGGCTTTCATCACCCTGCTCACTGCCAGAGATCTCTGGGCCTCAGGACCAACTCGGAAAGAGGAGAAAGAGGTCACCGGGGTCAAATGCTCTACTCGCGTGCCTGTCATATTCAGGAGGGTAATCGTTTTCCCCTGCTTGTGTGTGTGTTCTCATCAGTGCATCCATTACGATAATAACCCGGGTGTTGTTGTAACAAACACTGCAACTGGAATGGCACTACGAGGCCTGCGACAGGAAGCTTGTAGGGCAAACAGATAGTGGTAGTGTAAGGTTACTCGGCGAGTAGCTCACGGAATGCTAATCTCACACGCTGTTCACACCATTCCAGACAGACCCGGCTTCCTAAGCCCTCTTAAACTCACACCGTGCCTCTCATTCCAACTGTGTAACTTACTCTGGAACAGCCAGGCCTCACTTACGCCGTCTAATATTCGGCCTAACTGTCAGACTGTCATCACGCCCAGTTTAATGACATGGCAGTTTTCACTCTAAATTACATTATGGTTTCATTAGGCAGGCGGCTGGCCAGCCAGATGGACAGCTTTGAGAGTAATAAAGACTGTTGTATGAGACACGTTCAGTAATGCTGAATAATGCAACTATATATTTACATATATGTATACACATATATATTTACACAAATATGTGTTTAAGTGTATACATATACAGTAACGCCCCAGTTTTACATGGATCAGGAATCAGTCTCTCACAGATTTTTTCTGAGAACCCGAATTGATAGTTGTATGCGGAAACTTTGTGGGTAAATTATGATGAAAAATATAATTTATTAATTCTGTAACATAATTCTTAACATAAATTCAGTTACATTTTATATAAAATATAACTGTATTAATCTTTTTTTTTTACTGTCCAGAAAACACAAAGAAAGCTTTCGTGTCATTAACCGGCTGCTTGCTGCCTGAGGCACAGAAAATCTTGATAGTTCTTCTTATTCTATGTACAAAGCGCCATCAATATATTTGAATTAAAACACATATTTTAAAACTAGAAGATTCGAGCAGGGGCGGACTGAATAAGACACGCAGCCCAGCGAAGAGTAAATTATTGAACTGTAAAAATTACTGGTGATTACCCATACATTTTACTGTTTTTTATTACTAAAAAATTCCATTAAATTATTACTGTATTTAACGGCAGCACATACCAAAGAAAACACCCGTCCATTAATTAATTGTGGGTGAGCACAGACACGGTTTTAATAATAATAATAATAATAAAAAATCAATAATAAAACTAATAATAATAATAATAACAATGACAAAGCTTTACCTTTATATTTTAAGGGTAATGTATTAAGCTGAGTTTAAAATTAAATGAAACCGTTTTCATAGACCAGAACTAATAATTGCTGACAAAAACTCCAGATCACTCCAGATCACTTGTGTGTG
>JBBPCY010000023.1:13458730-13470114 GCA_037974405.1 Brachyalestes nurse | reverse complement strand
GACAGTAATAATAGTGGAGTGATTTTAATCCAGTATGAATCTGCAGTGTGTAGTTTTACAGTCTGACAGTAATAACTATGAAGTTGTTTTGATCCAGTATGAATTTACAGTGTGTATAATTTTAATCTATTTAATAATGACTTTTGCTTGAAAAAAAGAACTGTAGTTGTTGCATAATAAATTACATATTTGATAATAAAAAATATATTGGTGTATTTTTATTATGTTGTATTATGACTAACAGCACCACTTGATTTATTTTACTACAGTCACGCATAACGACAGCAAACATAAACAGGGAATGCAAACACTCTCAGTATTATTGAGTAAAGTGTGCATTAAAATGATGACAGGCTGTTAGGTCTAGCTGACACAGGACAAAATGGGAAACTGACATACTGAGACAAAATGCTTTCAACAACCAGCAGCAAATTGCATTTTACAGCAGGTAATTATGTTCAAGAGCGGACACTTTTAAGAAGCGACTTGGTCTGGAGCCTGGCCTCAATTCTACTGAGAAGGCAATTTTACAAGAATCACAGTCCAGTCTGGTAGATAAGGAGGCTCCGTCTGGCTCTCCTGGACAGTGTGCATCTGTCACTGGGCTGCTTCTGGTTTCACTGCTGTGTGTAGAAGATGCAGAAAGACCAGTATGGTCACCTTCAACCGCGCTGGAGCTGAATTACTTTTATGTAAGGAGGTTCTGCAATTTTAGTGATTTCTGATGAGAATTTAGCTTCACAGTAATAATTGAGGAAGGATTTGAATCCAGTTTGAATCTGCAGTGTGTATTTTAATGTATACATCTTTTGATATTTATGCTACAACTTTGTACCAGTGATTATGTGAACAGGACTGGCCTTAAATGAACTCCACTGTTCCCATTTAATTTCATAGCAGAACCCCTCTGCACATGGGCAAGAAGCAGGGTGGGCAGCCTTTCCTCTGCGCTTCTGTAATATTGATGAGAGTCTTAAAACAGGCTGACCTGATTACGCCCGGCGTGATGGAGAAAGAAAGACAGAACACACAGACCATATCGCTTCTGGTTCGGCCCAAAAATCTGATTTATCCTCCAAATGTGGTCGATCAGCCAAGTCATGTCCGCTGAAGCTACGAGGCTAATGTAGATAACGAGAAATGGATGTTTATTTACAGCCAGGTCAGCACTGTCCACACTGGCTGAATCTTACTTATATCAATCTATAGATATAAAACTACATCATGCAGGCGCAGGGACCACATAAACCAGTGTATCTGAAAGTACAGTGTTTGTTAACTGGCTTGTAGTCAATTTTGTTCTTTACTGTTAATTAATAAATGAAATCATTGATTCAATCTCTGTGTATTTTATCATGCATTTGACTAACAGCACCATTCAATTGTGAAATAACAGCCCTTGTGTAATACAGGGACAGAAACTGAATAAGCCAGTGTATTTAAGATAACAATAAGAGGAACTTTGGGAAAAATTCCCATCGTAACCACCTGCCCCACAGTAATTTCGAGAGTGAGATTTTCTAGTTTACAAGCTTGGAAATCCCCATTCTGACATATCGTGAAAGTTTTAAAAACTACAGCTGCTTTTGGGGGCTGGGAAGAAGGATGTCCGAAGGCTACCATTACACATAGGAAGTTGAATATCATGTCTGTATTCATTAGGTTTCTTTAAAGCCATAGAGAGATTCAAAATGGTGTGTTTGACTTATTTGTGCAGTGCATGCTGGGAACTGTAGTTTGAGAACACTGATGGACACATAAATGCTAGCTATAAGCTGAATGCCCCTTTAACAATTCAGGCATGCATTTAGCCCAATGCTAATCCAGTTGCTATAAGCCTTCTTTACATTAGCTACAGTAGCCACTATTAAATCGAAAGTGTGCTCATTTCACTTCTGGCCTGAGGCCATGACACTGATTGGCTTTGCTCAAACCAGATCAAACAGGACCTTCTGCTTCTACCTCAGCTGAAAGCAGGTCTGGATGCCAGTGGGCGCAAAACCCGCAGACATAAGCACATTTACAAGAATGACCAGGGGCTGCAGTTGCACCACAGCGACGCAGCAGAAAAGGTCAAACTGAGCAGCCTCCGCTTTGCGAGCGATGACTTCCTCGCACCTCCTGCTCTAAATTACTAACACCCTCTGTGGTTTCCTGCCCGAAAGGCCACTCTGAGTTTTCACTCCAAAACCAGACGTGGCCTGCAGCTCTCACACACATTCATGGTGTTAACATCTGAGGTGGGAAAACAAGTCTCAAGTCTTGACACTCGAGTTCTGAGTCGAGTCTTAAGTCGAACACAGAGCAAGTGAGTGTGCAAGTTAGTAATGCCTGAACACCCAAAATGATGGCAAACAGTAATAGTAAATAATGGTAACACCATTATATTAAAGTAACAACAACATATCAAATATACAATAGACAATTTTTTTTACCTTCCCAACATGGTATATGTTGTTCAATGGTATACACAAAGTGTGAAGTTATTGCAACTGCATAAGAGAATAAGAGAACTAAAATGTGATATAGATAAACAATACATGATTTTCATGTTCCTAACAGTAGTGAACAGAGCTGGCACTTGATAATACATTCTAGCTTTAACAGACATGGAATCATGTGTTTTTGTGTAAAATAAATTCAGTAACCCCCTGACATTCGCCGGGGTTACAACCCAAGAGCACCTGCGAACTGTGAAAAAACACAAATTAGTAGCGTGGCTAAAATGCCTATTTTTATAGTGTAAACCCGAAATATGACCCCAAATACGCTCCCAAAACACTGAACCGCGACTTTGCAGGGGTTTACTGAATACAAAAAGCTCGTCAGTCAATCAGCACTGAGTAGTCAGAATGTGGCCCGTCCTGCGGCTCTCTAGTGTTTTCCAGTCATTTTTCGTGATAATGGGCAGAACAGGACCTGCAGTGGCTCTGGTTGAGTCTCTTTAACTAGGAGACAATAAAAAGATCTAAATACCAGCTTAGCGTTCCTCATGCTTTATGCTTCACTTATGCTTCATCTCGCATGCCCTTTAAAATACATGAAAGTATATATATGTAACTATAGTTACTGGTGTAATGCACAACAGTGAATTGAAATCTGGGTTACTGAAACAATGTGAAAGTATCAAAATGAATCAATCTTCCACCTTGTCACAGCTGAAGTCGTTGGTGCTCGAGTCAAAGTTGAGTTGCAGGCCTTTTTTGATTTTGTCAAGTCTCAGCTCATCAAACTTGTGACTCGAATCCAAATCGTATGAATCAAAACCACATTTCTGGTACATACATAGGCAAACACTAGTTGTGCAAATATGTCAAGTTACATCAAAACCTCATATTTCACTCCATAGAAAATTAATTAATGCGCACCACAATTCCAAACTTATTTATACCCATGAAATACAAACGTACAAACTGGTTTTGTGTGTCTTGTGGTGCTTCAATGTGATTTTTCGACTCTTCTCATGCTCCTGTCCTGGTCAAGGTCATATCTGCTTTTCTTCTGTCTCTCTCTCGCTCATTCTCTGTCTGTCTCTCTTTAATCAGTCCCAATGAAAATCGACACCATCTCCGAGCCCCCGCCATGCAGCACCTGCCTATTGGCTGCCGATGACATAATGGAAGAGAGCCGCTTCCCAGCTAGAGTCGCTCCTTCTTAAACTGGGCCATTAAGCACTTTTAAACACCCTGCCCTTTACTAACGCAGCCAAGGGCAGCTCCACAGATTAGCCGCAGTGACCGCAGCATGTGCTCCTGCTGTGAAAAACAGCCTGAAACAGAAGCTTTTGATTTTGGGCCAAACTATTTTCTTTATAGAGGAAATTTCTCCAGTTTTCACAATCTTACTTCTGTGATTTAGAAAAACAAAGTCATCCAGAGTGGTATGATGTGAAATAGTTGATTCTAGAGATTCAGACTCTGATTTCTTTACAATGGTGGTAAATGGAACTGGGTGTCAGTCTGCACAAATATAACCATTTTATTTACCATATAACCCACCAGTGAACCTTCACATGCCTTAAGAGTGTTTGAGTGTAAAGCTGATGACGATAAAACAGAGGTAAATCTGAAAAAGTAAAGTTTCTAGGGGAACTATTTTGCCTCAGAATGTAAACTCCTTCACCATTAATTTTTTAAAATGTTTTAGAAGAAACCTTCGCAAACTATGGTAAAACTGTCTCAGGCATCAGGCAGTGCATCCATAACCATTTCATGTAATAACTCTCTGTAAGGGAGCTTTTAGAGGCATTAGAGACGTCTGGTTCCATTCGCCACCACTGCGAACCACTCTGACTCGATAAGTTTCTCTGACACAGAGCATCAAGCCACTTTCAGTGACTTTGTTTACATCTACGGGATTTGTTTATGCACAAATTTAGCTCTTTTCAGTGCTTTCCAAGCATCTGTAACACTCAAGGTCTGAGCTGTGTCTAATAATGTATTCATTTCTTCGCTTTGCCCCGTTTCCACCTCTCTCCATCCACCATGTGCCTGTGCACGTGCCTCTCTACTCTGACTCATCATCTACCGATCACCCGCTCACATGCAGGCACCACTGCCCCCCCGTCCATTCGCCCTTCTCCCTTTCCCATCCCTCCTGGAATGGTGGCCTCAGGCTCGTAAGAAGGGGACATGATCATATGATCGCATCTCAGAACACACCAGCACACTGTAGAACGACATAAAATAATTTAAAAAACAGATTTAGACCAATTACAGAGCATGGAAACAACCACTGTCACATTAGCAAATTACTGTAGAACTGCACTGTAAGAAGAAACCAACTGGACATTAGCCCATTTTGCTACTCTCATGCTATTTTTACTTCTTTCTCTTTGCAAAATGCTTAGCCTGCTAATGTGGTCGATTAATACATGAATGATTTTCAAGTAATCATTTAATAAATGCCAAACCGCCTATCTTAACAACAACAGCTATGCTACAGCTCACTAGGAGTTAGCGTTAGCTTAGCATGACAACAGTCTGCTCAACACAAAAAAATAATTGTTTCTGGATAGCTAAAGTTTAGAAGATGACTCAAATCTCAAAATGGCTATAAACTTGAGTGACTGGTGTTGGAATAGCAGAAAGTCAAAATTAAACCTGTTCTGGATCTGCAGAACCAAACAGTACCGGTATAGTTTGATGCTAAATTGTAGGCAACAAAAATTAATGTCTGAGACAGCAAAGTTGAGGGACTGGTGTTGGAGTGATGGAAGGAAACCTATTCTATGAGGTGTGGAGCTGTCACAGGTTTGCTAAGATAACAACATTTCAAGGAGCAGGTCACACCCCAGGTCAGGCTCGGTTCCTGCTGATGCTAAAATGACTCGTTTAGAGGATTAAGACTCAAATCTGAGAGCAACAGCTAAAATGAGAAATGAATCTGTGGTTTGTGTAGCTCTTAGTCACTGTCCTGCACAGCTTTCTAAAGGTTTTTGCTGGTCCTGATTAATAGGCACTACCCATCATTGAAACCCACCATCAAAGAGCTCTCCATGAGTAAAGTAAAGTAAGTAAGTAAAGTAGAATTCGGCTGACACACTTATCCAGAGCAAATTGCAATCATTAGTTTGTCATTAGTTACAAATGACATTATTTCTGAGTAAAACGCAGTCCTGGGGGTCTAAGAGCTAGCTAAACGTTTCCATTGATGGTAGGTGGGGGGTGGTTGGAGAGAAAAGTGAAACACGTCGTTGGTTAATATAGCTTTTCTATGCCTTGCTGGTGCATGATGACATCATTGAGAAGCAGAAGGCACTTTACAGGCAAGGCAAACTTAATTGGAAAATGAGAATTGCATCTTTGAAATGAGGCGATGTGATAAATCTCTTATGTGATCAAGGATGAGGAGAAGTGCTGATGTACGAAGCTATCTGTGTTAATGTAACTGCTTAAATGAGCTCAGTGGGGGGGGCTTTTCAGCACTACTGTTTAAAGCCATGCTGACTCACTGCAGTCGAAGCCAACTGACAAAGAGATGTCCTCGCAGTAGGTAAATCTTCACACTTTGGCTTCTTCCCAGTTTAGTTGTGACCAATTCCATCAACTATGACCCACTGGGGGGGCGAAGTCTAGTATTAGACTGCAGATCTTTTCTAACTGACGCTAATTCAGCATCACTGGACGTCTCAACACGCTTAAAGGAGCACACTAATCACCAAGTTCGTTACCTCAGCTAACAGACACCTATGTTTTCTAGCATCACACTGAGAGGTGGGACATGATGGGCCATCCTGAGCCTGATTCAGATTCAGCCTGGGGTTAAACTAGGCTGGGTTCTATAAGGGAACCTAGAACCTAGACCTGGTCTTCTATCATCAGGGGATGCTCAAAAAGGTCATCAAAAGTCTTACATGCCTAGAAATTATTTTTAAAACCTTGTTTAGTCAAGCAGTATGTTTCTAAACGCTAATATTAGAACATACACAAATAATGTTAATACAGTAAATAGTGATCTTGTGTATGTCTGTGTGTTTGCATAATCATTCCCAGACCTCTTCTTATGGAAGACCAGTATTACAGAGTAGTTCTCATCAAACACCTCAAATACCAGGTTAAGCTCAGTTGACATGTCGCTAGATTAAATCAATAAATTTATTGATTAAATTTATAGTTTTTTGCTCTTAATAATTTAAACGGTGACTAAAAGTGGGTGTGCTGGTAGCGGCCCAATGACAGTCGCAGATTATAAACAATATCCCACAAATTGAGAGTGATCAAGTGAGAACACCTTTGTCGACATAAAATGTCGCTCAGAACTAAAAAAAATCACTCCCTAATTCCACACCCCTCCATGCTAACAAAACATTGGACCCATGGCAACCCTGAAACCACAGAGCACCCCACCTCCCCAGACCCCCTCCCTTACCTGTCCCCTCAGTTACCGATCCAAGTGTTGATAGTTGGAGTGTTTCTTTCGTGTTGTTTATCTGTTTGTAAGAACTTTGGATTTAACCTGTTTTTGGAACAGATAACAGCTAATATATAATGAACATTTCCGCTAATAATGGTGGTATTAATCATGATTATAATGCTAAAAAAAAGCCCACTCCTAGCAATGGATATCATGAGAAACATTTTGAAAGTGGTCTGTTACTAATTTTGAGGCTAAACCACAATTCACTCCTCAATAATTTATTTAGTATTTGGGACTATTTAACAATAATAATAAACCAATGGGTTTTGGGGGGGATTATGGTTAGAAAATAGCCCAAGAATATTACTTACTTGAATATTATTGTAATTAAATATAACCCTAATAATCTGAACTCGCTGCTTTTCTTCTCCCCATCAAGCAGACCTTTCGGTACAGCTGTGCACGTTCGTGCGAACCTTCGGCCCAGTAGTGCGTGAGTGTGTGTCAGGAGGAAAATGGGGTTAGATCACCACTGAGAGCAGTGATTATGTAAATGGCTCAAAGCCTTCTTGAGGTGAGTTCACAGCAGCCACAGCTCAATTAGATGAACACATTTTCCCAAATCCAGGCAGTCAGCCAAGATTCATTTAGTGTCCATGGTTTAGTGATGCACTCAAGCTCATGTAGCTAAGCTATATTACAACCTATTAACTAATAGACTCACTTATGTGGTTTCTGAGACTGTTATCTATCAACATGGACAAAATACAGACAAAGTTCAGCATTGAAAACTGTTTTAGCTGTTTTTAACTATTGCCCTGTGCTCATTGTACTCCGTTCCATTACCTGTTAGCTACATTAGCCTTGTAGCTCCAGAGCAAAACTAAAGCAACAATCTTCAAACAGCAACTGACCACATCTGGGGTTAGTACCAGGAGGAGGACCTTTAGAATACATGGCAATAAATTGGTGAGGTGTGCATATATACGAACTAGGCAGTTGCTTAGGGTGGCACTTTAGGAAGGCTATCTGACAATGCCCAATGCCACTGGACCAGGGCGCTGCCAATATCTGCTGGACTTACAGTGCAGAATAACAGTATCCACACCTCCGTAAAAACAATTGCATGACTAGACTAAATTTTTGTTTAGCCTGGGGTGGCAAAATGTCACACATCAGCACTGAATGTATGTTTGTAAGCTGTACATCCGTTGTACATTGTACATGTACACATATATACATATATACTATTTTATCAGTGATTGGATTTACAGGCTGTGGGAAACACTGCATGAAATGAGGCAGCCAGTCCTAGCTGTCAATCATGTCTAGTCATGATTAGGGGTGGGCATGTTAACTCGTTAGCGCATTAATGCATTATTTACTTAACGCCGACAATTATTTTATGTGTACGCTGGTTTCCACGGGGCTCATGCATCACATTACAATGGGATGCCTGACCCCCGTGAAAACCAGCATAGACCTAAAGCACTGCATGGACAAAAGTATTGGGACACCTGACCATTACACCAACAGGGACTTTAAAGACACTGCATTCAGATACATAGACTTTCCTACGGAGTTGATCCCCCTTTACAGATACTATAATGGTTCTGATCCTCATGCTCTGGACAAACTAGATAAAACATGAATGCTGTGGCAGGGGCAAATAGCTTTGGTTTTATATTTGATTTGATTACATTAATGTTTAAGTTGAGATTTACAGAAATATTTGAACTGTAACTGTGTAACTGTGTTAAAGGGAACCCTGCTGTTAAAAAAGCTCCTTATTAGTTTAAAGTGTTTGCAAACCAAACATTATTGAACTGTTCATACAGCAGTACTTTAAAAATATAAGTGCATGATACACTAGTTTTTGATTCATTACTGAATTTTGCGTATAACAAAAAATCATGCGATTAATCGTGATTAAATTTTAACCATTGCCCAGCATGGTTGCCCTAGACATTTCTGTGTATTGCAATGACAATCAAGATATTCTGTTCTAAACTTCTCTATTTATAGTTTTGTGATGTCTGTACAGTGTACTTTTTTATTATACTGTTGTATTGTATAGCTTTAATTCTATTGGTCATGCTGCTTCTGCTTTCTTCTCTTGTTCTGTCCACTTTTTGCTGCTGTAACAACGCAGATTTCCCACTTGTGGGACTAATAAAGGGTTATTTTATATGATCTTATCCTAATGTCATTGAGCTCTTCTACTGACCATGCTTGTCTATGGAAACTATAATTATCAGTGATTCCATACACCTGTTAGACATGAATATGGCTAAACCACCTAAACTCAATTATCAAAAGGATATTCAGTACTTACTTATATTCACATGCTTTTGGCCATAGATGGGTATTCAAATGTCAGTTATCTTGTTTAAAGCCATCAGCTCTTTCATAAAATATAACGTTAAGTGTCTTTAAAAGGTCTTTGTTGTGATGCACGTACCAAACTACAGATAGCCTTGGTGAGCTTTTTGAATTTTTTGCTTCTCAGAGTCATAGAGCTGTCCTCCATCATCGAATACATGTCTGGGTCAAGATACCTGCAGAAAACACAGATTGTTACTTCTTAATAGAAATAATTAACAGAAATAAGGATAGATTTTACTGTTGAACCTCGCTTAAAAACTTACTTCTCAATTTCTTTCTTGGCCTTTGGATTGAGCAAGTCCATTTTGGTCATGATGTTGACCTGAGGGATCTCTAGCGACACCATGGCACTCAAAGCTGCCATTACACCAGAAATGAACTAGGAATAAAGAAAAGAGAACATCCATGATGTGTTATTTTTTTCCACAAAGTCAGAAGTGGTACTTCCCAAGCCTGTCCTCTTACCCTGACCATTTTGATAAAAAGAAGAAAAATACCTGCATATGTTAGAATAAAGCCAGTTTTTACCAATATTTTGTGTACGTTTCACAAAACCCACCAACAAGTTGTCGTTATTGAAAAATAAAATTATATAATGCTTTTTTCCCCCCAAAAATGTCAAGGTAAGACATTTGATGTGCGGTATAGAATAAAATTCCCATTCATGTCCTCTTACCTTGAAGCTTTCCACCATGAACTGAGAGTCGACCAAGAAGACGCCACACACTCGGAACTCCCACTGCTGGAGCTGCTCGACCAGCTGCTTCATGACAGGGAGATGTGTGTACAGCTCTATCTGACCTGCAACCACAGACAAAGACAGACTTGTGAGAGAATAGAAAAAAGATTTAGTGCAGCGAATCTGACCACTCAACAGACTGACCAACAGAAATAAACTCAAACATCTCTGCTCAATGTAATTGAGATTTTGGAATTTCAGACACATTATAACTAGGGATGTGACTTTTTGGCAAAAACACTATTAGAAAATCGATGAGAACTATTCAAATATTATAAAATCGACCACCCCCCCCTCCCCCAGCCGCGCGCAAACACACGATGACAGAGGATGAAACAGGTATTTTTTCACAAACTGTTTAATCATACGACACAAACTGTTCGAAATCACAGTTTCCAATCTGCCGCTGATTGTTTTTCGACAGGGAACTGTGTATTCAGGCTCAAGAAAGTTGATAAACCCTCGAAACCCGTCTCCTCCCACGAAGCTAACAGGCAGCATATCTTTTGTGATCATCTTAGTGAGGAGCACAGTTATCTGAACGCCTAGCATTCAACTTAGATAGCCTCACCATGAAACTGGCAACTGACTGCTAGCCAAAAGTCACTCCTTCGGGGTGCTTCGCTCTCAGATGACTGTGCATGGTAGTGGTTGATCTATGGAATGTCAGCTTCATATGACACAGTTTGCACTGAACCTGGTTGCCATTTAACGTAAATGAGTCCCATACGGAACTTTTACTAGCCTTAGGTCTCTGCATTATTCGCGCCGCACATTAAAATTCAGTTTTCTTCTTCTGGAGTAGGCTATGGGCTAGTAGTCCCTAGACTCCCGTGCCTGTAGGGAGCTTTACTGTTAGCGACACCCTCAGGCTGAATTAATGCGTTAGGAAACGTATTCATTTCTGTTCTGTGTTTTTCCCTTAAGTGAGATAACGGTATTCTAAATAACTATACGATATTCTAAAGTATATTGAATATTCGACTATTCAAAAATTATGTCTCATCCCTAATTATAACAACGAAGGCTTTACGCTGGGGTTGTGTTTATATCAACACTATACAATAATAATTACATATCATAAGATAATTATAGCTTACATTGTCAAGACAAGTGGAGATAAGAAATAACTTTTTATTCATCCCGAGGTAAATTCTCATTTTATGAGCACGCCCAGAGCAACAAATAAAAGAGAGAAAGAATGTAAAATGCATTCGTGAAGGTGTCTGAAGTAACTACACATTACAAGTGAAGCCATAATCACAATACTCTCCTTCTTATTCTACTTTGGGCTGCTCCTGATTACAGTCGCCACAGTGAATCAACCTCTCCTCAACATCCTCCTCCCAACACACTCAGTCTCTCCTCAACATCCTCCTCCCAACACACTCAGTCTCTCCTC
>JBBPCY010000023.1:13411278-13426290 GCA_037974405.1 Brachyalestes nurse | reverse complement strand
CCTCATAAATGCTACAGAATGAATGAACACAAATTCCCACAGAAACTCCAAAATCTTGTGGAAAGTCTTCCAAGAAGTGTGGAAGCTGTTATAGCTGTAAAGGGGGACCACCTCCAGATTAAAGTCTATGGATTTGAATGTAATGTCATTAAAGTCTCTGTTGATGGAATAGTCAGGCATCCCAATACTTTTGTCCAAATAGCGTGATGAGGACATTTATGCTCATTTATGAATACAAATCCGCTGTTTCCAACAACAGAGTAAGTCCTGGTTTAATGCTGGTTCAATAGTGTTTACTTGACATATTGTTCTGGTGATAATGTTGTTGATTAACCCTTATAAGGTCTTTGGGTCTGTGGGACCTTTTTTTCAGTTTTTAGAAAAATGAGTGGCATTTCTATTAATAAATGAGATATAACAAAGGAAATGGGAACACATTTAACATGTTTTGTTTATATTACTTACAAAAGCCCCAAAATGCAATGGGTCCACCAGACCCAGCAGGACTCCCTGTGTAACCAAACAATGGGGTTAAGGAGCAATTCTCTACCATCTTATCCCATTTGACTAGAGAAATTTAAACCTATAGAAAATGGTTTAAATTAAATTCCCCACACAAGTTTATGTATAAGATACTTTGTTTATTTGTTGACTACCTAAATAGTGCTTTAAATAAAAATATGTGTAATGAAATATTAAAGTTCTGGTGAAAACTGTGTTTTCCTTCCTTTTCATGTGATCTATCAGTGGTTCTTACACTCCTACAGGTCTGATTATGTTCACTTATGTTGTATTTTTTCTTTGAATATTATAAAACTGCATATTACAGCACCCCAATATCATACAAAGCAACAATTTAAGACAACTATAAATTTCTTCTACATTTTATGAAGCAGTCTGAGGTCAAACTGATCCCAAAGAACACAGAGATGTCTACAAGACACCGAAGACCTGATTATGTGTTTACACAGTTTGTCCCCATGAAATTAGTAAAAGTAATTTAATATGAAGCAAAAAAAGATGTCAGTTATTTATCCAGAGTTATTAAATGTTGAAGAGGGTCAAATTGACCTCAGACAAAATGAGAGGCTAATTTTCTACTGGCAGATGCTTCCAGAGTTACTGAGAAGAAACCAAAAATAAACAGCTGGCAGAATTTCACCAAATTTAAATCTCCTGGAGTTATAATAAAAAAAATCTTGCATTAACTTAAAATCAGGTTGTATTCAGTTAGACTGGTAGGAAAGAGATTATATAGTGGAATGAACTGAGCTATCTAAGCAGATATGCAACAAATTAAAAATAGCCAAATAAACCCCATGCTAATTTATTTAAGTGCTATTTACTTTCAGGATGGTGAACATTGTAAATCGTATAACGTTTAAGAAGTGCTGAAACTGGGCTGCACAAATTCAGTAGCACAGGGGAGGATGTTTATAAACATAATATTTTTCATATTCAGGAATAAACTGCTTTAACTGCATGATCCTCCTCTGCCTTCTTTTAAACATTTGCACTTCTGTTGCACTTTCACTTTTCTTTTATGCATTTCTTTTATTTCTTCCATTATTTTACTCAATTTTTTTCTAATTTATCATTTATTTTAATTCTAAAAAACTTTAGGTATTAAAAGTTGACGGGAAATCATTGAGCCACTGGACAATGCAGCATGTTTCCACATCATTAAATGAGCAGAAAGTTATCTCACCTTGTGTAGACATTAATTTGTTGCAAATCTGCTAAAGTTTATCGCAGTTCATTCCACTATATCATGTCTTTCTCTCCAACATCATCATTTTAACTTAATGCAACTTTTTAAAAATTATATTCAGAGTCTCAAATTTGGTGAAGTACTGCTAATAACTTATTTTCGGTTTCTTCTCAGTAACTCTGGAAGCATCTGCCAGTAGAAAATTACCCTCTTATTTTATCTGAGGTCAATTTGACCCCCTTCAACATTGACTGACTCTGGATAAATAACTGAAAACTTTTTTTTGCTTCCATATGAAATTACTTTCATTAATTTAATGTGTTTGACCTCCGACTGCTTTATAAAACGTAGAAGAAATTTCAGCATTTTTCACTGATTTGAATTGGTTGTTTTAAACAATTTCCTCCGGGATAAATAAAGTCTTCTGATTCTGATTGTTTTGGATGATATTGGGGCACAGTAATATGCAGTATGCAGTAATATGAGTGAGAGAACCACTGATAGAGCACATGAAGGGGAAGGAAAACATCTTTTCCACCAGAACCTTTATATTTCATCAGGTCCTTTGTTTCTTTGCTGACCAACCAAAAGCACTATTTAGTTGGTCAACAAAGAAACAAAGTACCTGATACATAAACCTGGGTGGCAATTTTAATTCCAACCATTTTCTATTTTGTTTTATTTTGTATTTTATTCCTGTAAAGCACATTTAATGGCCTGTTGTGTATGATAATGTGCTACACAAATAACCTTGAACTTGAACTTTAGCTATTGAAAGGTGAATTGAAATCCTTCAGCCACTGTGGGTTAAATCAGCAATAAAAGATGACCTTAAGCTTTAGTTCACTATTTAAAGTTAGATGAGAGCCCGATGTCCTCTTCTTCACAAGGTGAAATGATACTTTCTTTTCGTTTAATGGTGTGGAATCGTGTTGGCTTGTCGAGGTAAGCAGAAATATCTTTCAGTGGTGCTCGTTTTTCAGAGCGGCAAAGTAAAACAATATAAAATAGTAAGACACTATAAAAAGGCACCTTGCACCAGCACCCTCAGGCCATTTTGATCTGATATACACCTACTAAACTCTGACTAATATACTCAGTGGGCTAAACGCTGAGACTTTTTCTTTTATTTACATATTTTTTTACATTTACAGTTCGACAGCTGTGAGATACTATTATAAGTACAGCATGCCCTAAACCCAGCCTTTTACTTTAAATGAAGTAAATTAACAGAACACAATACAAGAATATAATATCATTAATAATAAAACAGTTCTGTACAAACATATGTAATAATATAGGCATATTAGATATAGAAGTATAGACATATCTGAGGTTCTTCGATCAACTATTATAAGTACACTGTGCCCTTAACACAGATTATCTTTTAAATTAAGTAAATAAACAATAACAAAATACAAATGGTATATGACAAAAATGTATAATAACAAATAAAACAAATTCATCTTACGTTTTACAAGATTTACATGTATTTCTAAATAAATCCAATAAAGCACTGAGTATGAAATACACTATGACTGAGACAGAAATGCTGTGTGTAAATACTATAGATAAATAAGTTACAGTTAAGTGAATTACTAATACCACAGATGGTGGTTAGGGGTCTGTTATTGTAAGCAATAGAGATCAGTAGTAGATCAGTAATATGGACATAAGTCGTGATATTTCAAATGTAGGACTATCGCACATAAGATATTGCACATAATGAAGCACCTTTGTCTTTACCTTTAGTCAGAAGTGAATGTTAAAATAAAGCAATAGGAAATACAGTAATCCCTCTCTTTCGCGGGGTTACATTCCAAGAGCACCATTAAGTGGAAACCCCGCATCGTTGTGTTTTGGTAAAAAAAATGCCTAAAAATGCCTATTTTTATAGTGTAAACCCTAAATATGCCCTTAAATATGCTCCTATAACATTTTAAACCCAGTTAAATGCATTACCCTTAAAGAAAATGTAAAGTTAAACCCATATTCGCCTCTTTTAATTTAATTTACAGTAATAAAAATGCAGGGCTTTAAACAAGAGAGCGCCACAGATGCTTCAAACAGCAGCAGCAGGGAGAAATCATCAGAAACAGAAAACTGTATTGATCCTAGGGAGAAAATGCTTAAAGCATTAGCAGTTAGCATTAGCACACAGGCACACACTCTCAGAGACATGAGCAGTCCCAGGCACGCAGGCACTCTCTCTCTCAGAGAACAGTTAAATTTCATTTTAAACTCAGTTTAATGCATTACACTTAAAGAAAATGTAAAGTTAAACCCGTATTCGCCTCTTTTCAAGGTAAAGTCGTCTTTTAATTTAAATTTCCCGCTGAGATATGCAGCTCGGAAGGTTGCGTGACAAAAGTATTGGGACACGGTTTTCGGAAAATAAACCCTGGTCTACAAATGAGAGATCATTGGAAAGGTCTCCTGAAGATCTACTGAACTGTGAAGTTTTAAGTGTCTGAGTGTTTTCCCCTCCGAGATATGCAACTCGGAAGGTCCCCTTGTGCGAAAACATCCAGAAAAAAATATATTTATTGCCACAAATAAGCAAAAAAGGATGAAGGATATTTGCAGTTTCCGCGTTAATGTGGGGAATTCGGCATAAAACTATGAGGTTGGTTCTCAAAAAAAAAAAAAAATTGCGTGTAACTGACCGCGATTCCTGATCGCTAAAACTGGGGGGTTACTGTATATGGTTTTGTTTTGATAGACTGTAAAATCAAGTACAATTTTTATTTTGTATTTTCATATTTACTCTACCACTACTACTATTACTATTTGTTTATTGAACTCTGTCTTATTTTACTCATGTCTCACATTGAGTTGACTGCACCTTAATTTCCGTTGTTCCTTGGAAAAGTGACAATGACAATAAAGATTTATCTTATCTTATATTACCTTATAAACAGGTAAAATAACAAATTAGCAATAAGAGTCTGTCTCCTTTTCCTTCAGAGTATCCACCTGTCCTTCCTGCGCACCGTGCCACCGTACTCGCACCAGGCACACGTGTGGTTCGACATGATGCGCGAGTTCCGCTGGAACCACATCATTCTGATCGTGAGCGACGACCACGAGGGCCGGGCGGCCCAGAAGAGACTGGAGACCCTGCTGGAGGAGAGAGAGACCAAGGTGAGCTATTGGACGTCCCACCCATAGACCCTATGTGTGTGTGTGTGTGTGTGTGTGTGTGTGTGCGTGCTTAACATGCGTGTGTAACAATCTCAGATGTGTTGTATGTACGTAACTGTTTTGCTTTTCTGTTTGCGTTGAACACATCTCTCATGCCATGTTGTAAATGTTGGCTAACGTTCTGAAGCCAAAGGCATCAACAGCGTCTAATGTGGTCTAATCTAATTAGAGTTCTGTACATTTTTTATTCATCTCACGTTGCTTTTTTGCCATAGTCAAAATCTCCTGAGTCTATCCACAACAGGAGCAAAAACTATATATATATATATATATAAATATATATTAAAAAAACTTAACCTGGGGCTTTGCAAAGCATCACTGGCTCACAAACAAGAGTGGCACTCTCCTTGTGTTTTTGGTCAAGTTTGGGAATTTGACAGTAATTTCAGATTTCAGTGCAGCACGCAGCCGTGGATATGTTCTTTAATAATAATAATTACTATTAATGTCTGTGACGGTCTTCAAGGATTCCAGACTTTATTTCCTCTGGGAAAAATCTAAATCAAGCTCCCCAATCCACATCGCTCAGTGTGGAGGTAATTACTGTTGCCCTCTTCGCTGATAGAGGACGTTATTAACAGTGAGACTATTTTGGTTTAGTTCCAATTAAGCTTTAACCCTACTGAGAACTGAAAATGATTTTTTTGTGTATCATTGATTCGCCACTATGGTCACCATGCTGCTAGAATTTCTCTGGAAATGTTCATGAAATGGCTTTCATTAAAAAAAAAAAGTCCTGGGAGTTTTGTAAGGCTCTTTTTTTAATGATGAATGAATCATGTGCGGTAGGACGCAATTAATTATGCATCCTGCTGCTTTCTTATAAATTAGCGCTCGGTATATTGGCATCAACATGCCGACTGGTGGTACGGGATTGCGTTTCACTGTGCTGCTAGTCATTTACACAAATATAGATATACATTATATGGACAGAAGTATTGGGACTTTAATCTGGAGTTGGTCCTCCTTTACAGCTATAACAGCTTCCGCTCTTCTTGGAAGATTTTTCACAAGATTTTGGAGTTTCTGTTGGAATTTGTGCCCATTCATTCTGTAGAGCATTTATGAGTTCAGACACTGATGTCATTAATATAAATATTGCTGCTTGTTGAGAGGAGAATAGAAAAAAAGAGCATTAAAGAAAAACTGCATTAATTAATCGGTGACATATCAGTTCATCCAGTATATCAGTTGAAATTCTAGGACTTAAGCCTCTTGTCAACACCTTTATGCCGGTTTAGCTGAATATACAGATCGCCGGATGAGTCAGGGTCAGGTCAGGGATGTTTCATTAGCGTTTATAGTGAAAAGGAAAATACAGCAGTCCCTCCTTCAGGTTGCTCAGTTTGGTCAAATACAGGTTCAGAATCAGAATCAGAGAACCTTATTGATTCCAGAGGAAATTGCTTATGTTACGACTGCACAGACACACAGAGACAAGAACAATATAAAAGATAAAGTCTAAATGAATCCAAATATAAATCTGTAGAAAAATCTTAGTATGAAATACACAAATGCTGGGTATAAATACTATAGATGTGCAACTTAGGTACGTGAATTACTAATCACAGTAATGGTAGTTAGGATTACGTTATTGCATGAAGAAGAGATCAGTAGTAGATCAGTAATATTGACAAAACATCATTTTCCTGAAGTGATACCATTTTGGCCCAGCTCTGAAAAGCCACTGAGTATGTATAATCACTACATGTGTATATATAAATTATTGCTGTTGGAACAAAACCTTGTATCTCCATTGGTATCTCCACTTATGTCACTTTTTTACATAATTTGAAAGTGCCAGGTGCCATTTAGTGGGAAATTTGCCTCGTTATGGCAGAAAGTGGACAGAACAAAGAGCAGAAAAACAAGAAATGTATGTAACCTATGTAAGCATATGTATTTATGTACAGATGCCGTTTATATTAAGACAAAACTTCATAATGAACTAAAACAGTACAAATCCAAACTTTTAATAATTTCTCACAACAACTTTTATTACTTGGTTTTTTTTAACAGCTTTAAACAGTCCAGACAGAAACACTTCCTATAGTTTCATTGTGAATAATAAGAAGTAACTGGTTGGATGAATATGCAGATGTAAAAATCTGAGACAGGGAATTAAAATCAAACTGTTTTATGCTAATTTGCATATATGAGCTGAATTTACTGGGAAGAAAAGATATGTTTTATAACGTTAGCGATGTTAAAGTACGTCAGTCTTTTAAAAAATACAAGAAAATCTGGTAGGGGACCTTTATGTTGTTGCCTGCGATTCTCGTGCTCCAGTATTTATGTTCTGTTCCCTAGTAAAAAGCTCACGATCAGCTTTCAACAATTTGGCAGTGGATTCATTTAGACTTATAATGTTGACAAAATACAGCATATTTTTCCACTCCAGAGTGTTTAACATGGTTAAAAATGTCCTTTGTTCTGCAACGGTAATTATTATTTATTTTGATTATTTATTATTGATGAAGAATGCAAATGTGCAAATTAGACTTGAGTAAGCTTTTGTTGTTATTTGGGTATGCGGCTAAGCCATTTCTGCCAAAACACATGTTGAGAATGTTCATATTACTTCATCCATTAGTTAATAGATCTTTTCCCTTCAGTAGGAGTTCAGTGGCAGTAATACTGAACTAAGCGAGAGAAGCTGTAAGAGCACAGACTACGGCTCATTTCATATACAGCAGGCTTTCAAGAAATATTGTATAGGGGTGATGGAGGGTGGGGGTCCTGGTCCCTTTAGAGTTTTACGTCTAGAAACATCCCCTCATTAAAAATGAAGGGAGATCATGGAACAACGAACTATGTTTAATCTGCAAAAATAAGTTTATTTAAGCATATTATTTTAAAAAGCATGACACCAAAGCTATCAGATGATTCAGTTTTTATCAGTTATGATCATGCCAGCTACTGCCAACTACTAAATGTAGATGAGGTAGATATATTTTCTTTCTTGGCTTCTTCTTCAAGCTTTTTCTGGCTTTCCTCCATATGACTCATTTCTTGCTGATCTTCTCATGTGACTCAGTTTAGGTAGGTTGAGTTGGTCATACCTGACATCCATTTTTTTTTATCCACTGTTTTGCGGTTTTACTTCTAATACTAAAAAACATGATTTGATGCTGTTTGGTCTTGTAGACGTTCGGCTCGTCTGTTGTTTACTGCGTTTCCCTCCAGCTGTTTGTCTCAACAGCAGCTGCACTGCCTTGAATTAATACAGGTCACTTAGCATCCCTTAACAGCCCCTATCACACTAATACTGGGATACACTTATATATTAAAAAAGTCTTTTTATGTGCTTGTTAGGTGTTTCAGATCTTTTTAAATCAGATCTTTTAAGAAAAGTGCAAGATAAGATAAGATAAGGTAAGGTAAGATAAAATAAGAGAAGATGAGATAAGAGAAGAGAAGAGAGGAGAAGAGAAGATAAAATAAGAGAAGAGGTGAGAAGATTTGATAAGAGAAGAGAAGATGAGATAAGAGAAGAGAAGAGAAGAGAAGGGAAGAGAGAAGAAGAGATGAGAAGAGAAGAGAAGATGAGAAGAGAGGATGAGATAATAGAAGAGAAGAGAAGAGAGAAGATGAGATAAGATAAGAGAAGAGAAGAGAGAAGAAAAGAGAAGATGAGAAGAGAAAAGAAGAGACGAGAGAAGAAGAAAAGAGAAGATGAGATAAGAGAAAAGAAGAGGAGAGAAGAAGAAAAGAAAAATGAGATAAGAGAAGAGAAGAAGAAAAGAGAAGAGGAGATAAGAGAGAAGAAGAAAAGTAATGAGATAAGAGAAGAGAAGAGGAGAGAACAGAAGAGAAAAGAAGATAAACCGTCTTTAGTCCCACGGGTGGAAAAGTTGCAGTGTTACGGCAGAAAGTGGACTGTAGGTAAGAAGAGCAAAAACAATTGAATGAAAACTACCAGCAGTGCAGCAGTACGGTATAAAATAATACACTGGACAAATAATACAAAATTACAACAAAGAACATTTGTGTGTGTGCAAAAATATATACGAATATATAAACATATATAAGTATATGTATTTATGTACACACTGAATATATGTATGTGTATATATATATATATAAGCATTGACATGCTTAACAAGAAAGAATAAAAGATAATAAGACAAAAAAAACCAGACAATAAACAGCAGGGCAACACAATGACAAGAACATTAATGTAACAAATAACAGTGTGACGCTGACTCTGCTGTACGAGCATTTGAACAGTATTATGTGCTGGATGTAACAATGTAGTGTGTGCGTATCCCAAGTTTACTGATGTATATGATGCGATGCTTATTATATGTGGTTTCACGGTTGGCGAAGTCTGTTAAGGCACAAGCTCGAGTCTCCTTTGTGCAATTATTCGAGAGGCATAGCACACCACAGTGCGCCCTTTCGATTCCCTTGGCACATGCGAGACTCATTTTCATATTGCTTTAGCGATCAGAATCCGAACGCGTCGTCTGCGATGAGCTATTTTCAGCTGACGCGCACCGTGGCGGTGAACGGCTCAGTGTGGAAGGAGGAACACGCATCCTTACTGACGGCGTGTGAAGAAAACATTGGGCGCTGGACTTTAGCGGGCCCTGTGATTATACACCGGGAGGCTCAGTGCAGCAAGAGTCAGCCTCGTATCTAGAATTAGATTGTGCTCAGTCATAGTGCGGTCATAGTGCAGCGCTGAGCATTTCTGCACTAGAGGAGTTTATTTATACCACTGCGGAATGGTTCGGTCCAAGCACGTTGTTTCCCCTGAGGCTGCTGCCCTCAAAAAATCGGAAGATGAGAAGAATACAAGATGGTGCAGCGGAAAAGGCCGTGGGCTCCTAATGCACTTTGTCGATCTGCAGCCATACAGCGGCCCGTAATGCACACATTATGGTCTTTATGGCCTCCTCACCCGTCACCCTTACGTCCGTGACAGTAGATTGAGCTCTTTATTTGACTCATGTGATCTCACAATTTTTTTTATCTATTTACGTATTTATTCCATAGAACCCTAACCTGCTCGATTTTTATAATCTCACCATTTACTCTAAAGCAGTTTAACTGTGTAACAGGGATGCACCAATACAATTTTTATGGTCAATTCCGATTTTATTAGTTCAAAGGAGCACAAGAAGCACTCTCACACTAGCACAACAATGCATTATATTATATTATATCACATAACTGTTACAACTTGCAGTAGGTTTTGTGTTATTTCCTCTTTAGAGGGTCGAACTGGTGTGTTGGCTTCTCAAAAGGAACTTGTTTGCATATATAAACACTTAGATTAATCAATACATCGAAATTATAAGTCGCCGATTGTGTGTTTGGAGCGAAATTCTGCCGCCTCTGTCCTGATTCTAAATGTGCATCCCACATGTAAAAGCATGTTGTTTGTTCGTTATTATTGGCCGTAGTTAAACAGTCTCTGATGTCTTTTGAAAAGCCCCAGTGTTAGGCCGTCCAATTTGGATCAGGACAAAAAAAAATGGAGATTTGTTGGATGCTTTTATTGCCCATCATTTTCAACTGTTTATAATATTCTTCTGTGTCTGCATATTTTCTCTGTGCACATTACTCATCAGAATAAAAAAAGGAACTATGAAAACCTCGACCAACTGTCCTATGACAACAAGCGAGGACCCAAGGTATACTTGCATGGTCAATGCACGCCGCCCACCAACTTTGTAAACGTAGCAACTAGAATCCAGCCCAGCCAAACACCGGCCAACCCAGAAATGCCCTTCTCTTGGTAGCACGTGGTTTTTTTTTCATTTAAATTTTTAATTTTTTTTTTTTACATTGAGACCTTTTTTATGCCCTTTATGATTTAAATAACAAATGGAATTTTGTTTTGAACAGTTTATGATTTCGGTTTCCAAAACAAAACCAACCAAACAAACAAACAAACAAAAAAAAGATAGAAAGAAAAAAAGAGAGAGAAGAGTAAACCCGCTCCGCTTCTATCATTCTCATTTTTTTTCCTTTTCAATAAAGGAATGCATGATTCAGATGACAAAGAACAAAAAAAAAAAAAGATACGTTTGCAAGCCCATTCCTTTGTGGAGATCCGGTAGTGTGGGACATTCTGCTTTCCCAAATACTACTTCCTCCCTCTGCGCAGCATTTCCTATTTTTTTTTTCCTCTTTTTTTTTGTTTTTAAAACTGTTTTTCTTTTGGGGAAATCGCGTCCCCTCACCCTCTCACCCTCTTTTCTCCCGGTTTCAGTTTTCCGGTTGCATCGGCCTCTCTCTCTTTCCCCCCCAAACCTCTAACATGCACGTCTTTCTCTGGAGCCTTGATAACCCTCAGTTTGCATGCGAAAACTCAGACGTTTTTCTTCCCCCCTAGCTTTTTCTTTTTTTTTTTTTTCTTTTTTTAGTTTATCCGATTCTCCTGGAGCTCTGTCATTTTTTCCTTCTTTTTTCAGTCCCACAAAAAAAAAAAAAAAAAAAAAGAAAAGACAATCAACCAAACCGATCAAACTAGGTGAAAAAAGGCAGCATGGTTCTGGGGTGGGGGGTGTAGGGCTTCCCTTGACTGACTGTGTGCCCCAATCCCAGGCAGAGAAAGTCCTCCAGTTCAACCAGGAGACTAACTTAACCGCCCTGCTGCTGGAGGCCAAAGAGCTGGAGGCTCGGGTGATCATTCTCTCCGCCAGGTAGGGAACCTTTTGGAACCCTTTTCATTTTTAACATTTGAGCATGATTTCTTTGTCATTTTTGCAAAATGTCATCAGGTAAAGTGTCCCCTTATAGTGAACACACCACACCACACAGCGTGAAATCATTTCACTGCATTTAATTCATTTATCCAAGTGAAGCAGTGTGTGGACAGTATCTTGCTCAAGGGTACCTCAGTGGTGCCGCTAGCAGTCCTGGGATTCAAACCCACAACCTTCTGATTGCAGGGGCCACTCCTTAACCTCCAGGACACCGGCCAGCCCATTAAATACTGAATAAAAACTGTATTAAGTTTGTAAATCTTTGATTTGATTAAGTTCATTATCAAATAAAAAATCATAGACATATGTATGTTATTGAAAACACTTGTTTATTGAACAGCTAATTTTACATCGGATCATGTTCAGAATCGAAATCATTTTTATTCATCCTGGAGGAAATTGTTTATTTTATACAGAGACAAGAGCAATATAAAATATAAAGTCTAAATAAATCCAATACAAAAACCGGTTGAAAAAAGCTCAATATGAAATACACTATGTAATATTCACAAATACTAGGTATGAGTTCTACAGATAAGTAGGATCCAGCCCACAGAAGGATCCTCATAATTAAATCGGCATATTCAGAGCAGCAAGCTCCAAAAATGCCCAAATCTATGACTGCAGTGGGATTTTATTTCTTTTTTTTTTCCCGAAAACCTTTTTGCACTAAGTCTATGACGTGCTTACGGAGCCTCGGGAAGGCAGTAAATTGCAATTAAGGCAGCAAAAAATAGAATATAACTTTTTTTTTTAAATTCCTTCGGGACAATCATCCTTTTGATTTTTGAAATCTATTGAAGCAAAAGCTCACAAATAGGGATGAACCAGAATTAGAAGAGGTCTAGGGGCTGTTTTGGAAGGACTGTGACTAATGCATGTTTGCCTGCAGTGAAGAGGACGCTGCTGCCGTGTACAAGACAGCGCGCTTCCTCAACATGACCGGCTCGGGCTACGTGTGGCTGGTCGGAGAGCGGGAGATGTCCGGTAAAGCTCTGAGTGAAGCTCCAGATGGTACGTACAGAACCGCAAACCGCCGTCTAGCCAGGGAGACTGGGGGAAAGAGCCTCAAACTGTGTCTCTTCTCTGGTGTCTCTCTCAGTAGACCTGTATAGTCTATGGCCAAAAGTGAGTTTCCATTGGTGGATGTAGTGAGTGAGTGAGTCGTGGCTGTTCAGTGTTAAGCGTTTAAGCGTTTGAACACTCCGATGTTCAAAGGTTTTAAACGAATCATGGTAGTATACACAATATTTGTTATTTATGTCAGTAAGTTGATACAGTTTTGTAGTCATTTTGTGGTGCAAAAGTTAAATTAATTACAGAAAAGAAACCAGTCATATTTTATTCTAAAGGTGAACCCTATGTGTTTATGTAAAATGTATGTGTGGGTTAACTCACATTAATGATCTTTGTTGTATCGTGTTGATGATATTAATGGCTTGGCTCTCATGAATTTGAAAAGGGTGTTTTTCAACCCCCTCTTTGACGTTTTACTGGTAATGGTAAGCCATGACTGCCCTTCTTTTGCACTGGTCTGTGTTGAAAATCACTCTGTGGTCACTGTTACCCCCGAGCACAGTCACTTCAGACCCTTTGTCATGTCTGTGTCCAAACACTCGAGGAGGCTTTGTGGTAAAGTCACCAATGTTAAAGCAGTTCTCCAGCGTTTTTTCAACCAAATCTCTATCTGCCGCCAATATACACTTGCAGTAGGAGCCGATGGGCAGCTTATTCATTCACTAAATTATTCATTTCGTTCATTAATTTCTTTTATAACTGTGCTTTAAGTCAACATATTGTCGTCTCTGTCATAATGATAGGGAAAATTACCGTCCATTTTAATGAATCAGGCAAAACAGATGCAGCAGATTGAGATTGAGTTGCAAAACACTGCAGGATCCCATTAAGCGCAGTCCTACAGTGAGAACAGACTTCTAACACTGTTCACTTGTTAACGGTAGTTAATTTATTCACTATTTCTCTAGCACAGTCTTCATTACTGACCCACAGTCAGATCAAACCCAACTCGCAGATATCTGGACCATCTGGAGAATCACTGAGGATTGGTTTCAGAATCACATTTCTCCAGCAGGATTAAAGAATACCACACTCAGAATCGACTAAAATTGAACTTGTGTACTAAGTATATATTTAAGGATGTATGTAAGAAACTAGTAATTAAATTCACTGATTTAATGATCGCCAAGTTTGTAAGATCCAGCCTCCAATAAGAGGTCCCTGCATGCATTTTGGGCAAAATGCCTTATAGTCCTAAAAAGGAATGGCCAAATTCACAAAACTGATTGAGGCCAAACACATTAGTGCCTAGTTACTATTGAATTCACTGGCAGTGTTACTAAACTACCTTTATTTCGAGAAGGTATCTAGTTTTTTTTTGTTTGTCTTTAGACAGTATTTTACAAAAAAGGAGAGAATGTTGTGTGCAAGCTTGTCAGGCAAATTTAATTTACTTCTCAGTTTATTTCAATTATTAAACTGAAGCTATGACTAACATACATTTCAATATGAATATGCATTTTATGCATGTCGGAACAATATAAATTTAATGCACGTCAGGCTATGTTACGACCATAAAATGATTAGAAATGCCCTTCACTGGTCCTAAGGTGTTCAGACGTGATATATCACTGATACTCATCTCTTTTATGCTTCACTTCTTATTTGAGAGGAGCATTTTCTCCATCATAGGTCCATGCAGGGACCCTATAGGTTGTTTTTTAATTGTAAGAGGCTCCTAAATACCAGAAGGCCTCCAGCCTTCTCATTGGTTTATTTTTCTGTTGACGCACACGCAGGGCTGATTGGCCTCCAGCTCATCAACGGGAAGAATGAGTCGGCACACATTAGTGATGCGGTGGCTGTGGTGGCTCAGTCCATCCAGGAGCTTTTTGAGAAGGAAAACATCACTGAGCCGCCTCGAGGCTGTGTGGGCAACACCAACATCTGGAAGACTGGACCACTCTTTAAAAGGTCAGGAAGGGTTGCAGCCACAGTGTGTCTGTATTCAGGCAAAAGGATCAGTTCGTGATCTGAGTCACTGCATGATGCATGCATGCAGCTAGGAGGCTTGTGTCTTGCCCTTTTATGCGGCTTTGCAGAGATTTGATTCTGCGGTAAGGACAGGAGTCTGCCATGATAGGGACTGGGTTAATGTGAGTGCGTATTACTTACACTATATGGACAAAAGTATTGGGACACACATGTTTTTCTGGGTTCAGGCTTGATGCTTTACTTCCAGTGAAGGAGAATCTTAATACTTCAGCAGAACAAGACATTCTGGACACCATGCTTCCAACTCTGTGGACCCAGTTTGTGGAAGAACCTTTTCTATTCCAGCAGGACTGTGTCCCAGAACAC
>JBBPCY010000023.1:13381136-13391677 GCA_037974405.1 Brachyalestes nurse | reverse complement strand
TCACTCTCTCTCTCGCTCTCTCTCTCTCTCTCTCCCGCTCTCTCTCTGTGTCTCTGTTTCTCTCTCTCTCTCGCTCTCGCTCTCGCTCTCTCACTCTCTCTCGCTCTCGCTCCCTCTCTCTCTCTCTCTCTCTCTGTGTCTCTGTTTCTCTCTCGCGCTCTCTCTCCGTCCGTCTCTCTCTCTCTCTCTCTCTCTCTCTCTCTCAGGGAGCAGAAAGCGAAGAGGAACAGCCAGTGGGTGCCGACCCTCCCCAACAGTTCCCACCACCTGGATGCCGTGCCTTGCTCCACAACGATCAACCGAAACCGCATGGGACGGGACAAGAAGAGAACCTTTCCCCTGTGGTACGTTGTTCTGTCATCACTCAGATGATGTAGTAATTACAATTTTTTTTTTGTCTTTTGCTGACTTTTTTTTTAAACATCTATATTTAATTTTTTTTTTTAATATGACAATATTATGTAGAGTTCTAGAAAGCACTTGTATTGAAGAAAGCAAAACTTACTTAGAAAGCAAAACAAAAATGTAAAAACTGTGAAGCAAAAAATATAATTGCTTATGCGTTTCTTGTTTAATAATCGATGCATTAGTGAAACTTTAGGTCTCAGATGTCAACCATCTGATCCTGCTTGAAACACCTGATTCATGCTCATCACAGCGTTTCTCCTCTTCAAATTTGAGTTTTTGAAGCTCTTCAGTGCCCATAAATTTTGGAGTGTTCTGAAAGGTTCATGCATTGTGCAAAGACGCCAAACTCTGGAGATTTGTGAGGAACATTCGTTCTTTATAATTAAACAACCAGCACAAACATTTATGTCTGGTGTGCTGAAGTTCTGAGTAATGACACGAAGACCACAAAATCAGCAGGAGAACCCGCCTGTGGTATGGGCTCTAAAAAAAAATCGTGTCACAGTCGATGATCAACAATCGACTGTTTTATAGTGTCTTTGTAGTTTTTCAGACTGTTGTCCGTTTTGTTCAACACAGTCGCTTTTTATGATTAAACCATTTCTGGAAACCAACATAGAGTCGTAAATAAATGCTGCACTATTTAGATGTCAGTAAGACTGGATCCAGACTGTAATTTTGTGATGAAATCAAGGCTGTGACTCTCTGTGGGTCGTTTTAGGTCAGCACACTCAGCAGGGCAGCATGGTTGTGTTTAGGCTCAGAGATCCCTTTGGGTCACGTCTTTTATCAGGAGTCAGCTCGATTTTAGTGTTTATGCTCGTAAAATCTATTTTTTTTTTATATAGACGTGACTGTCTCTAAAGAATTACTTGACTTCATCTTCTACTCCCACAGAGTGGAGATAACACTGAGGAATCCAGACCACTTTAAAAAGCACTCTGACTTATCAAAACAAAAACCAGCCGTCATGAAAAGCGGTTTAAGGTTTTTGGTGGCAATTTATTAGCTTAGTGACATCAGAGAGACATCATCTTGTGACATTTTAGTAAACTATGTGGCCAACAGTATGTGGACACCTGACCCTTGGGCATCCCAGCCTTCTATAAGAGCCTCAGATTGCCAAGCATGATTCACTACTCCAGACAACATGTTTCCACTGCTCCCGCTTAACCTTGGCCTTGTCCATAGTTACATTTACGGCATTTATCAGACACTTTTATCCAAAGCAACTTCAGTTCCCTAACTACAGGGGGCAGTCTCCCAGGAGCAGCTTGGAGTCTTGCTCAGGAACCCAGTGGTGGTTTGATGGAGGTAGGATTCAAACCCATGACCTCTTGGTCCAGAGGCAAGTATCCTACCCACTAGGTCCCACCCAGTATTCAGCTGCATAGCCATGGAAACCCATTCAGTGGAGCTCATTATGCTTGGTTCTTGCGCTGATGTTACTTCTAGAAGTGGTTTAGAACTTCAGTGGTTTGCAACAGAGGAGCTCTCACTGGCTCCTTCCTGTGAGTTTGGGTAGTCTACAGCTTTGTGACCGATGTCATTGCTCCTAGATGCTTTCGTTTCACAATACTAGCTTTGCCTCTACGGTTACAGCTGGATGAGAAAGATCTTGCAGGACAAGATCTAACTCGCGTGTATCGTCCTATGACCATGCCATGTTTAAAGTCCCTTCAGAAAGACCCACTTTACTGCCAGCGTTTGTGGAGACTGCATGGCAGTGTTTAATTTTTAGACATCTGTTAGTAATTGTAGGGACTTAATCACGTCAGCTCAGCAATTACGTGTCCACCTTTTTTTGGCCATATAGTGTATGTACATCCTTCAGACCCACAAACACTTTATTGGCCAGGATCATGTCCATGAAACAAGAATCTTGGTGGCTTGGTCCATACCTGGTCCAAAATTTTCTCATCAGGCTGCATCACTGGGTCAAAGACGAAACTGGGTTTTCAAGCTTCAAAAAACTAAAAGTGTTCTACAACTTAATTTTTTTTTCTTTTTTTTGGGTAAATTGGATTATCTATTGTTTAAGTTTTTTTGTGCAAAAAATTGTAACCAACATACATTTTTACTAGTTTCTAAATAGTGACCCATAAAATGTCATTCAGTGTAATAAAATTGATCATTTAAAAAAAGTATGGCTTTAGAAAATTAAAAGGAGTTCCAAGACTTAAATACTATATTTAGGTTCTTCATTGAAACTCCAATTATCTTATTAATGCCAATGTGAAATCTTTAAAAATTCCTCATATTCTTCCAACCAGTAAGTTTTACCCATTCGCCCTCAAGAAGTTTTTGCACCAAAGAGAAATCTGCTTAAAATACATTAATATTCAGTTTGTTGGTACATTCCTGCATATACTTTACTAAACAAAAATCATTATTAGAATTTTACTTCACTTTTATATCAATATATGCATTACACTGAATGACCACAATTTCTTACACTGAATGACGCTTTGTTAAAAAAGCCTATATGAAATGCTACCAGCAGCACTATACTGTCGTAATATTACCATTAAGCTTCAATAACCACAGTCCTGACAGCAGGGGGAAATCTTGCCATTTTATTATTTTATTATTATTATTATTATTTTATTGTAAAAAATGAACATGGTACAACTAATTTCAACCGATTTTCAGAATCTTTCAGAATTGGAAGAATAAAAGGTAAAAAAAAAAAAAAGTAAAAGTAGTAGTAATAACAAATTACAAATTAGAATTTAGTATAGTATAGTGCAAATACTGCTTGATGAAAGTGTAAAGTGACTGAGGGGTGCAGCATTGTACTGTGGGGTAGGTAGTAGATGGAGAAAAGAGAAATCAATGAATACTAGTTACTGATCATGATCGTGTTTAGAAACCTAATAGCCATTGGCGCAGTGTGTAGCGGAATGATCACGAGTGTCATGTGGTCCTGCTGGGTGTTGTTGAGTTTTTCTCTTGTCCTCTTCTGTAGTTTTGATGACCATGACCCAGCGGTGATCCATGAAAACGCCTCTCAGACGGAGGTTCTGGTTCCCATTCGACTGGACATGGAGATAGATGGACAGAAGCTGAGAGACGCTTTCACCTGGAACATGAATGGTAATGATGACCAGCAATTGCTAGAAACAACAGAGAAGTATGTTCAGAACTGGTCATGCTGTAAAAATGCATTGCCATCTGTCCAGTATTTATTTCTATCATGGTATTTTATTTAGTACAGGTTAGGATTTTAGCCATAATCATTTAGCTGTTTTTGATTTCACACAGATTGTAAGGAATGTCTCTAGATTGTGATACGCAGTTTTGGGGCAGCTGGTGGCCTAGTGGTTAGGGAGTTGCCCCTGCGATCAGAAGGTTGTGGGTTCGAATCCTGACACTGCTACTGGCACCACTGAGGTTCCCTTGAGTGAGGTACCATCCCCACACACTGCTCCCCGGGCGCTGTGTTCCTGTCTGCCCGCTGCTTCACTTGGTGAATGGATTAAATACAGAGAAAGAATTTCACACTGTTCACACTGTGATTTGTGTTCACACCTGACTGTAAGGGCCCACTTTACATTACAATTTAAAATCAGGGATAGAGTTCTGTATATTGTCAGTGTAATGAGTTTGTCAGTGAACAGTGTTTTACTGTGTATTTACTCCCCAGTGTGTCTGACCCAATATTCATTATAATCCCCCTGGTTAACCTGCGTCTTCTCTCTGCTCCAGAAAAACTGATGACCCCTGAGATGTTTGCGGAAATCCTGTGTGATGATCTGGACCTGAACCCCCTGACCTTCGTTCCAGCCATTGCCTCTGCCATCCGACAGCAAATTGAGTCCTACCCCACTGACAGTATACTGGACGAACAGACTGATCAGAGAGTTATCATCAAGGTAAGTAGCCTTGAGGTGCGTTCACAGGGGTCAAAGGATGTAACCTACTGGCTCATAGAGCAATGTCAGTAATTTGCTGACAGTGGTAAGTGTTTATTATTATTATTATTTGTGCTAAATCTCACACACACACACTCACTAGTGTGCATACTGTCTCTTTTGGTAGGCATTTTCTTTCTGAAATGTAGGCTATTGGCATATACCATGTAAAATTGGGATAACAAGTAAAGTTTGATTCTCTGTCTAACCACTGCCTAACAAATATAGCCTACTGCTACAATCACATACCAAATTTAAGTGAGTAAACATTTGAGTTATATGATGGATGTGTCACATTAATCATTGTAATTAATCTAAATGTAAGGGTTGCTCAGGCTTATTACAGTTCCTATATGGATTTAAGTGATTTAAGAATAAAAACTGTAAGTAGTTGACAGCAGCAAGGCATTATCCCAGAAATTCCATATCAGTGCATCCCATTTAGTTGTATCCCCTCTTTTTATGTATGTTATAAAAATGGCAACATGAAACCTATATGATGCAAGTTGTACTTAATATAGAGCATTTCATAATGTGAGTATAATATGTATTGTAGAAAAATGGCAACCTAAACCCTCTGCTCCTACAAAAATGCAGTTTTCGCCTCTGACTTCAATCACACTTTCAGTTTTCTTTTCTGTGTTATGTTTATTTTTTCTATTGTATTTCTGTAAAGCACATTGACGTGTAATGTGCTGTATAAGTAAACATGAACTATATGATGCAGTTTGTGAAATACACTAACAAAATACACTAATATTAACTATAAAATGTGTATAATATGTATTTTATAAATGACAACATAAAATCTGACACAACTTGTAGTTTATATAGTGCATTTCATAAACTGTATAAAATGGCGACGTATAAACTAAATTAGTTCATGTAGGGAATACAGTACATTTCATAATGTATCTGTACAATATGTATATTATAATAGCAACATAAAATCTTTAAATTGTCTTTTAAATTGTATATATAATATGGAATACAGTACATAATGTGTGTATTGTGTATTATAAAAATGCCAACATAACCCCTTTATATAGTTAATATAGTGTATTTTACACTGTGTGTGTGTGTGCTCTTAGCTGAACATTCATGTGGGTAACATTTCCCTGGTGGACCAGTTTGAGTGGGACATGTCTGAGAAGGAGAATTCTCCCGAGACGTTCGCCCTGAAGCTGTGCTCTGAGCTGGGCCTCGGAGGAGAGTTCGTCACCACCATCGCCTACAGCATCCGTGGACAGCTCAGCTGGCATCAGAGGACGTACGCCTTCAGGTTAGACATGCATGCGCCTGTAGACATTTACATACAGGCCATTCACGCGTTTAAAACACGCACAAATAGGCACACACACACACACACACACACACACACACACACACACACACACACACACACGTTTACTCAGGTGCTATTTCCATTTCTTGCTTATGCTGACTGACAATCCAAACTTGGTGCCGGCTGCCTGGTGCCATCAATATGGACACAATTAGAACTGGAAGAGCCATTGACGGAGTGCAGTCCCTCACTCTGTCAGCCGCCAATTAGAACATAATGCTTTTTTAATGGGTCGGTTCATAGCTGAGCAAGTTAAACTGCTCCGATGCCGCCTTTGTTTTCTTCCACACCATTTCAGGTGGAAAATGGTCGTTTCCCACCAGCGCTTGCTGATTTATGTGTTGTTGGATTCACAGACACGGAGCAGAAAGATAATTTATGTCCGTGGTTTTCTCTGGTGATTGTGCCCATTTTTCCAGCATATAGACGAAACCCCATTGTGCCATTATGGGCAACAATGAAATATCTTTCTAGACCACAGTATATACTAGGGGAATTCTTATAACACCGTTTAATTTAATCCATAGTTGCTCTTTTAAGTGAAACAACACAACTTAGAGTTTTGTCGTTTTTAGTCTTTGCATGTAATGTCGATTATGAATTAAGTTTTTTTTTTTTCTTTTCGATGTATAAAAAGCCCCTTAGTATTCATATGTGAATGGTATTTAAAGCCATATGCTTCACTTTTAGGGATGTATGGTGCAGCGTGTCCTGAATTGTTCATTATTCCTTCTCACACCACACATAAATACACAGAAACGCACACAACACATGCAATGTCCTGTTTACACTAGCGAATGAAGACCATCTTCACTGTGGCCCATTCACCATGTGTTCCTACACATCAGCTCATTCTTTACGATCTCCATTATCTACAAACACTGCAAACATTGTGGCTAGCTCACCCACTACCACGTTTACTTTTTCAGACGGTAAATTTACATGTTTTTGCAATGTTTGTTTTCTCTTCGCAGCATACGCTGGTGTTTTCTAGTGTGGTGTTGTTTCTCTTGTTTTGCACGTACCATCACATTACTTCTTATTAATTAATTTAATGTATTTTTTAAAAAGGGGGGGGGGGGTTCATGTGAAGTGCCTTCTTTCTCTGTTAGATAGTTAGATGATTACCAGTTTCAACAGATATGGGACAAAAATCCCATTTTATGAAAATAGAAAATATCATTTATACAGAAGCTTTGGCTTATTTTCTGTATTTGGCTTCAGTAATATACATCTATATTTTGTTATTAACGTTATATAACATGTCTGCAATGTATTCACTTGAGGGCTGATGTTTTTGTCATGTTTTTGTTGTTTATGGGTGGTCTTAGGGGTAAACGGTGGGTCTTGTGTGCTTTTAAGGTACCAGTGGGTTTTAGAAGATGCTCAAATGAATACATTCTAAGATCAGCCTTAACTTCATCGTTGCTTTTGCTTTGCTGTAATCCTCTAATTGTTTGCTTCTCCCACTGTCTGTTCCACTAGGTCTGATTTCAGGTCAATATACTTCAAAATTTCTTGATCTTCTCTCCTTCCTTATCCCCACGCTTACCCCCACTTCCACGTTCATGCCCCGGGAAGCTGAGTACCCTCATCTCTTCTTTTGTTTTTTATCTTTGCAGGGCTTGTTCCTAAAAAAAATAAATAAAAAAAATGTCCAGTCCATATCTGTTAAATCATTTTTTGTAGCACATTCTTTGGGAATATTTGAGTCTTGAGATCTGAAGTAACAGACAGTGGTTTGACTGAGTGATCTAACTGTCCACTGCATGTGCTAGAATGGCATAATAAATAACCACTATTTTGTGCATGACGCAGCATATTTTTAATTCTCATGCCAAAGCTTGGAAGAAATGGCCACATACAGTAGCTATAGAATTTTGTGTAATTGTTTGAAGGCGTCTCTTCAGATCGCCCTTCTCCACTACTTTGCCCAATGGGTCACCAGTGGAAATGTCTTTGGCCATGATTTCCTCCATCGTAATTCTCACGCTGTAGCATTTCTGTTCTGACTTCCTGCGATTTTGGTGTTTTTTCCTGTAGTGAAAACCCCTTGCCGACCGTAGAGATCGCAATTCGGAACACGGGTGACGCCGACCAGTGGTGCCCCCTGCTGGAGACCCTCACAGATGCTGAGATGGAGAAGAAGATCAGAGATCAGGACAGAAATACTAGGTAAGATTCAGAAAGGATTTAGCCTTTATCATGGATTATGGTTGTATGTTTTTTTTAAAGCTGTATTACTGTGACTTTTACCAAAGTTAAGGGGCAAATGCACTTCAGTGCCTTTTTTGTAGTGGCTTTTACTTATAAAATGGTGACAGAATACAGTATGATGATACCACAGTTTAAAACACATTATATGAGGGACATTCAAGAAGTATTTAGAAAAGTTTTCCCCATAGACTTTTTATAGTTTTTGTTGCACAGACATGAATCATCTCAAGTAATCTTTCAATGTCCTGTTAAAAGGTCCTGATAGAAAATATCTGTGATTTTTTTTTTCTTGTTAATTTTCCAAGAGGGCGGCAATTTGCATTGCTTAATGTCTTAATTACTTAATTTTCTTTTTTTTTTTAAATATTAACCTGAACCCTTATGGGCTGGCATGTTCAGAATGCCAGCCCATTGGGGCGCCAGTCAAGTGTTTTACTTTCAAAGTAAAGATCAAAAATGTTTCCACACTTTTTAAACTCTATTTATTAAGAATTTCAGAAACATACGACACCACTTTTTTTGTACATAGCCACCTTCCCTTTTAATACTGTAAAAAAAATACTGAAAAAAATGTTTTTGGTTGAGTGTGTAGCCACTCATGCAGTGCTGCTTTCACACCACCATCACATGAAAATCATCACCTTAAAGCTTCTCTGAGTTCCAAAAAGGTGGAAATCAGAGTTAAACTCCCAGACACGCCCAATTACTGCTCTTCCAACCAAAACACAAGTGTGAACTTTTTGAAGGTCACTCATATATTATAGTAATAATTATAATAAAAATAGCGGCAACAATATAATAATATTGACATCATTCTCGACAGTTTGGGTTACTAACAGTAGGCTGCAGGTGCCAAGCAACAAAAGAGTCCACAATTATTCTAAGGGTTTTCAAATAAATAAACATGAATATCAAATTCAGTTGATGTATGTGTGTGTGTGTATATTTCACAACTGCTTCAAACATTGCTCAACAAGGTAGATTTTAGATCTGGAAATATTGTTTTTTTTGTGATATGTATTATTAATACTCCTTGTTTTTTACCCATCACTAATGCTAATTTTTTTATTTATTTTGTGTTCCCAAGGCGCATGCGGCGACTTGCCAACACTGCCCCCGCCTGGTAAAGAGAGGAAGTTCAGATGCCACCACTCGATAAGCTTAAAACCTCCTGAAGGCTTTGGACCCCCTGGAGCTGCCAGTTACTGATGAACTCTGCTCTGGGTTATATTTTCTGGATTGTTGACCTCCACAGCCCCACAACATCATTTTTACACACACAAACAGACACACACACACACACACACACACACAGTAAAGGCAAAAATGCTGCATCTCCCAATTGACACGGCATCAGTTGGACATGTCAGCGCTACTTTGGGGCTACTTTTGTGATCATTATTCAGGTGTAAATTAATTCCTCACTGTAACTGTTACTCTGGTCACTGTAGAGAGACTTTTGTTTAGATATGGTTATAAACTTTGGGATGTAGTCAAACACCTTGCAGAAGAAAGGCCATGAATTTATTGTGCTGTTCTTTTGTCAGAAGGTGCAAAGGCGTACTATGTACTTGACTAAAACTTGCTAATAAACTGGTGATATTTTCGTTTTCTATACTATATTTATTGCTGTTTGTGTTCAGAGTCTCTGTTTATTCACGTTGCATGCATGCCCTGCTGTTTATATTGCCTTCGGTGGGTTTGGGTTATCTTGGTTTTTAGTGAGTGAGTCACTAAAATAGATGTCTGCTAAAAACTGCAAGTTGGGAATTTTTGGGGGTTTTTTTGTGATGAGTCCGAGAGAACTATAGAGAAACTTTTTTTCTTATATTTCGTTTTCCCCACAGACTTTTTTTTTGTAGCACAGATATAAATCATCAGAAGTAAAAAGCAGCATCTTTCACTTTCCTGTTAAACAAATTTCACACCTGCGAGAAAATATCAGCGTGATTTATTGTTAATTCTCCTAATGGGCAGCGAATTTTGGATGTTTTAATGTAGTTGAACATGTCTTTTATTTTATTAATCTTAACCCATATGTTCAGAATGCCAGCCCATCGAAACAAAGGCTGTCTCTCCAGTCAAGCGTTTTGACTTTCAAAGGACGCCAGGATACAGTGAGATTTTCCACTGGGTCTTTTGAACTGTTAGGTACTGTGTTTTTATGTGAGTGAAAACTGGAAGCAGTTCACTCAAAGCCTCAAAAAGCCATCATTTACCAGCAGAAACATGAGATTAGAAAGTCTTATTTCTCTGACAAAATATCCTATGTGACGGGTGCCAGTAATGATGGTAGATATTTAATGCTCCTAAACCCTTTGAGATGTTCTGGCTTTGATTTAGTTTGATATGAAACAACAGTCTTTATTCCCAGATACACTAATCAGCCATAACATTAAAACCATCTCTTTAATATTGTTCCTTTATTTATATTGCATATCATGCACAAAAAGTCATTCAATGTGCTTTCCAGGAATAGAGTAAAAAATAATGGAAGATATAAAAGAAAATTGGAAGTGCAATAGAAATGCATATATTTAAAAGAAGTCAGAGGAGAAAAGTATCAGTTATTTAAAGCTCCAGTCGGTGCAGATCTGATACTGATGGGCAGTTGGTTGGACAGCATAGTGGATAAACACCATTTCACCAGGTTTAGT
>JBBPCY010000023.1:13370300-13381036 GCA_037974405.1 Brachyalestes nurse | reverse complement strand
CGATTCTTTGTAGTGAATCAGAAGAGCCGATTCTTTGTAGTGAATCAGAAGAGCCGACTCCCTTCGAGTGAGAGCCGATCCCCACTTTTTATCGACACACAAAGTAAACCGACTCGTTCAGTTCAGTGTTCATGAAAAATAGTAACGTGTTCAATGAACAGGCACAACACTGCAAACACCACACATACACACAGACATACACACACAAACACACACACACACACGCACACACACACAAAACACACTGGAGTGATGTATATTAAACAAATGACAGATTAATGATATTGCAGAATTTATTACATTTTAACTGGCTCCAACACTAAAACATGCCCACATGCGCACACACATTGACAGCCATATCAAACAATCCTGTCAATCTTATACATGTATTTAGAAAATAACAAGTTATTTAAAATCGAGAATTTATATAATTAATATATGCTCCATTAAGATTTTATCCAATAGTCAAGTAAACACACTTTCTGAAGCACAGCGGTATAAAAGCTACTCCACCATAACATGCTGCCCTCTAGTGGTCAAACTCAGCAACTACTCTCAAACTGATTTCTCATCAGACAGAGTGCCCATTGCAGGTCCTGAAGATCTACTAACCTGCAGAATTCAGCTGTACCCTGATCCAGCACACCTGATCCAGGTAATGGAGCAGAGTGTGAATTATTCAATTACAAGGAGAGGGTCAGTTTATTTCTCCAGGACACCCTAGAAATCCAGTACTGTAGAAGTGTGCTTCGGTGAAGGGAAGTCTAACAACACTCTGCAGTCTGTAGATGATGATAAATCCCAGTGTCTGCCCAAGACAAAAGGCATATGCCACCCAACAATCTAAATTTGCTTGCTGTTATCAGGCTTTAAAAATAGATAATTCAGCATTCTATGTTGTAGATCCTGGACTGGTCCTAATAAAATAATGGTTTGATAAGACAGGACTCACCTACAGAATGACTCCTGTCTTTTCTATTCAGAAAATAGAAACTTTTAATGAGATTCATGTTTTCTATTAGACTATTTGAAGACCTGGATGGGGATCTGAATGTTGGAGTCAGGTGTCTTGGATTCTCTTTTTGAACTCTCCAAAGTGGCAGATTCAGGAATGGGCATACAAACAGCAGAAGCATTACTGATGATATTGAAGATAGCGCAGAAAAAAATGACATTTTATTTTCTTTTTGATACATTAAAATGTGACACTTTAATTACCTTTAAATGAAATCAGCTCAATCAGTCTCAAAAAGTAGAACAGCCAATCACTGCCCTCCTCTACTATTTATTTCGTTTTTCTGGCTATATTGTGATGGTTTTACTTATGGTTTCACAAATGTATTTTTTCAGTTTGTTGCAAGAGGCATCAAACCATGTGTCTGTATTTCCACCTTCGTCCCCTATAGCAGCACAGTTCTCTCCTGTAGGGTCCTCATGTTTCCAGTTATCAGGCTCATCTGGTTTATTCTGCCGCTTGTGCCAAAATCTGTGTGAATCAGAAAAGACTGTAAGACTGTTTTTCAGTTTCAAAGCACCTGAACCAGCTTGTAACTCACTCACTCCTTACTCCACTAAGGGGAGTCACCATCACTCAAATAGCTTTTAATGATTTGTTCACATTTCTTCAGTTTATTCTTTGTGAAACTCATTATTTCAGTGGAAATTATGTGAAAGTCATCTAAAGTTAAACTGTGTTCTGTAGGACCTGTATGAGAAAACAAGGCTCATACTTTACACCCGTCTCAGTCAGGGTCTGGTTGTTCACCCACATCCAATTTCCCTCCGTCTCCAAGTCGTTCAACCCAATCCAGTGATTTTCTTTCATTCCTGAAGATACAAAACCCTGATGGACAAAGTAACACTGGGGTTATATGAGTACAGTAAAATTTAGCTTAAAGCTACGAAGTGTTATATCAGCCCTATCCCTGATAGTGATGACAGTGTTCCCAAAATCGGTACTAAACTACTTATGATGTTTCATCCAGAAAAACAGAGGATATTCTGGTCTAAAACTAGAGTTAAACATGTTATTCCTCGTGCACTTTTCAGCACATAAAATATAAAACTTTTGCAAAGTCCACATTTTATGTTTTGTGTCACAACCTGTTTTGAAGGAATTCGTGACTATGTCTTATGTTCATATTTTGATGGTAAGTGTATGATACATATAAACCATTATGCAGGAAGATTCTACAACTATTAGAAGTCTCTCCGGAGTTCCAGCAATGCTGACTGCTAGTCTATCCACAAAGCAAGACTGATTAGATTGTTCATTTAAATTACATACCAGAAGTGTGGATACTGTAATGAAACAACCAAGAGTTTGCCGAACTTCCTCATAGGAAATTAACATTAAAGCAGGTCATCTAGACTCACATGCTCAGCTTCACTGGTGATTATAACCAGATGACCTCCTTTCTCAGCACAGCGGTCTCGACTCTCCGTCCAGTTCAGTGTATCAGTGGAGAAATAGTAACACTTTACACCAAAAGGCCTCCACCCTTCTCCACACAGTGTACATTTCTGACAATCTAATGTTGAAGAGAAAAACAATGTATTTTTTGTTCTTGAATGTAGATTTAAACTATAAAGATCTTCCTCTCAGTAGCAGAAAAGTAATGTTTAATAACTGCTAAAATAGACCAGTCTATATAATTTTTATAATTTAATGGGTCCAATATGGTACGACACAGCAGCTATTCTGGATTCTAAATAGGTGCATATCTGTAGGTATTTTTCTTACTTGAAATACTTCTGTAAAATATGATTTTGAGAAATACAACAAGGAATGGGTCTCAAATAGTAAGAGTCTACAGGAAATATAGTTTTCAGGGATAGTGAAGATCCTACATGGTATTGTCAAGTGTCATTCATTAAATATAACATTTTGTCATTTCAGTGTTTAAATATTTGTATTTAAATATGTTGGGCTTTGAGCCTAGAGGGTAAAACACTTGCCTGTGAACCTGATGACCACAAAGTTGCAGGTCCAAACCTCCCTACTTTCTACCATTGTGTTCTTCAGCAAGACACTTAACACTGTCCCTGTAACTAATGACTGTGAGACTGTCTCTGTAACTAATGACTGTAAGACTGTCTCTGTAACTAATGACTGTAAGACTGTCTCTGTAACTAATGACTGTAAGACTGTCTCTGTAACTGACTGTAAGTCGTTCTGGAAAAGGGCATTGGCCAAATGGCAATTTATTTATTTAAAATGCAGTTAAATGAAAGTTGCTGAAGTGGCTCATTAACATTGAAATCGATTTCTGTTTTGATGTTTTCTATTGCAGTTTAAAAGAAAAAAGTATATAGTTGCAGTTTATCCAGTAATCTGAAAAATGATCAGTTCTGCCTGTAAAATCTTGTGGCTCAGATCTCAGCCAGTTATCTGTGTGAAAGCTTTCTAAAGTGAAGTGAAACAACACTTTCATCTTACCAGTGCAGCTAGAGAAGACTTCATGAGCTTTTTCGTACTTGACCCTGAGCTCTTCGTAATTCCTTTCTCTTTCTAATCAAAAGAGAAAAAAATGTTTAGGCTTTCTTTAATTCTCGTATTTTAGCTTCAGTCCTTGGTCCTTCATTTTCAGTTCTAGCTAGGTGTAGGAAAATGTATCACAGTACTTCAAGAAGTTTTCATGACACACAAAGAGCTACAAATTGTATTTTTGCTGACATCTGATAAGAGCCAGTAATATGTGACTAACACTAGACTAAATCAAAATTAAATAGTCATTTGTTAGTAAGTAATGGCAATATTAACTAGACTGTATTTCCGCAGAGAAAATGCAAAGTGTGCTTGCTCATTTGCCTAGCATTAGCATAGCATTAGCCTAGCATAGCATTAGCATAGTGTTAGCATTAACATAGCATTAGCATAGTGTTAGCGTAATATTAGCATAGCTTTAGCGTTAGCCTAGCATTAGCATTTCATTAGCATTAGCATAGCATTAACATTAGTATTTTCACTATCCGATTTAGACAGGAAACCCGATTTTGACTGCGCATGCGCAAAATTACGTCGTTTCCGCTCGCCACACTGGTCTACGGCTGCTGCAAATTTTCACCCCAGACACAGACCCGATTTAGACCTGGTTTGGTAGCGTAGCATTGATTTTGCAGGATTATTTCCTAACAGGTGAATTTGGAAGCAAAGTTCGCAGAGAGCATATAAAACGTGTGAATATTGCTTCTTTTTTGTTTTATTTTTTTACTTTTTTACAGATAACAGGCTTACTTTTTACAGGTACTACACCGGCCCAAGCAGGCATTACATGCGCCTGGTTGTGTTGTCAGAGGCTAAGAAAAGGCCTGTTTTGATGGAGTGCCACAATAACAATGACTGAAGAGAATTGGAAAAAAGCCCTTTACAAATTCCACAGATTAGTAGAGGTTCTGGATGATGATGAAGGGGCTGTCATTCTTTCTGATTTTACATTTTGCTTTGGTACTGTTGAGGATGTGCATTATTTTTTAGAAAATGTTAGGGATAAAATGGACCTATTGGTTTTTTGTCGAGTAAGAGTGTGGTAGAAAAAAATACAAATGTCTCTGTGTTATTTCTATTCTTTAAAAAGATCTGTGTGACCTATTTAGTTTTAGATTCCATATGCCAGTGCAGAGATTTTTTTCTTTTGAGTGTTCACTGATCGTGTGGTTTTGTTTTAATTTATTAAATATAAATAAAGATATATTCAATGGAATGGTATGGGTGTCTGTGGTGTACAACTCCTTTAAAGGAACAACAGATATATATATATATATATATATATGTATATATATATATATTCATATTCATATTCATAATGCAGTACCACTTCAAACTGTAAAAACAAAAAGCTTTAAAGTCATTAAAGGTATGTTATTTCTCTATTGTTATATGTATATTCTGGCAATTGAGTAAAGCATTAATATTTGCAATTATTGTTTAATAATAAAAAGTAGGAACAAGCGGAAATTGCGTGCGTGCACAGTATAAATCGGGTCTCCTGCTTGAATCCGCTGAAAATTTGCAGCAGCCGTAGAGCAGTGTGGCGACCCGATTCAAAGCGGAAACGACGTATTTTTGCGCATGCGCAGTTTTCAAGCTGCCAAAAAGTGGTTGCGGCTTATAACTTGTGGGTGAAATACTGTTTCTACCTCAAACTTGCTAGATATAATTCAGGAGGGTTATGTGACACATTATACTGCAAACAGCCCCTTATAACTGCTGAAATACCTTGTTTATAATTATTAAAAGTATTTTTTTTGCCTCTTGTTCACTGGGTAAATGCTTATGTTTTACGTGTCCTTCTCAAGTTCTGGTTTAAAAATATGATTAAAAAAACCCCAAAAAGTATCATTTTCAAAATTTCACGGACCATGTAAACACTGAACAAGACCTACTATAGATGTAAGGCCTGCTTTATGATCTGAGTATTTTGCAACCTTTACTTATTTGTATAACTATTTTACCATAATACTTCTGTTTCCTTGTTTGTCTGATTTAGATTGGCTGTGACATTTGCACACGGTGGTACCACAGGAATTGTGCCAAGAAGCCCCACATGCGAAGCATGCCAGTTAAAGGGTTATGGTCTCTGGGTTTTATTCCAGGGTTTTGAATTGCTTTGTGTTTTGTATCCTAAATTATTAATTTATTCGTTCATTTATTTATTCATTCATTTATGTTTTTGATTCTGGATGGGTTCCATTATTGTTCCTAACTTTTGAGATCAGCTTTAATTGCTGTTTGTTTGTTTGATTATTCCAGTATTTGCTTCACATGTTAGAATTGTAGTTACTGGAGGCAAGAAATTTATATATTTATATATATGTAGTTACTTGGTTTCCTGGTGTTTAGCCTCCGCTATACCCCGTTTCTGGTATATTAGTTTAAGCAGCTACACGCGCTCCTGTGGACGGCAATCAAGTTCTGGCAGACGATCACTTTTTGGCACAACACTGGCCCACCAGGCTGTCGTTCCGAGTGAGTGGGTGGGTGGGTGGGTGGTGGGGGTGGTGATGATGGGATTCCACGGCGGCCCAAAATTACCTGCCCGGTAGTGATGCGCGGGTCGAACCGTGACCCGCGGGTGCTGGCGGTTTTAGGGCAGACATTTTGAAAATATCGTGGGTGTGCGCGAGCGGGCGGGTCAAACATTTACAAAACGCATTACATTATTGATCAAAACATGTTGTAAAAGGGGGTTCGAGTTTTTTCCCCTCGGGTCGGGTCAGGTTTCGGGTCATTATCCCCGCGTATTTTTGCGGGTTGGGCACACCATCGGCACACCCACAACTCACTTTAATTACCTCTGTAAATACGTCTGTTTATCTTAATGCACATTCTCTGTTTCTACCTCTGTTTTAATTTTTCCTGCAACTCTGTTGCTAGAATAACATTAAATGTCAAAATACCGTATTCATCCACACTGTATCTGTTGTGAACTGCAGTAAATGTTGTCTTTTCTCCAGATGTATTGCTGCTCTTGTGTGTTTACTGGACCTTCTTTTATCCTGTCTGGACTTGTGGTGTTCAGTTCTGTTCGGTTCTTGTGTTGCTCCGAGGTCCTGGAGGAACGTTTCGTTTCGCTGTGTACTGTGTGCACTACTAAACACAGTGTAGTTAAAATGTGCTTAACCCCACCTTCATTTACCCCTAAGAATACATCAAACCCCTTCATTTGAATTAATTGACCGTTAATTTGTGAAAAGACTCCTTAAGGCATGAGCGTGAAACTCCTTCATCTTAAATTTAAGGCGTTAATTAAGGAGATTCTATTATTTAAGTGGCAAATTTGAAAAAAAGTAAGGGGAAAATTCAGTAGTTTTACCCCTTAATCAAGATAAATCAAGTCAGGTTTTAGTTGTCATTTCTGCCATATACACACAGTAAAGAGTAAAGTCTCCTTTTGTTTGAAACCTAAGTCACAGGGTCAATATAGGTAAGAAGTAATGGAAGCTTCTTCCCTACCTGACTTGATAGACTTGCTTGTGTGGATTCTGAAGTGTATGAAACACTTTTACCAAGGCAAAAAGCACAGACACACATAATTCTGCTGTGTTAACTTACCCAATGCACTTCTGCCAGTAATTTAAAAAATAACAGTGTGTCATGTAGTTTTACAAACCAGAATAGAATAGTCTAAGCCTTAAAAACTTGATGCGATTTGAGCAGGTTATGGTGATTGAAGCATGATGCTGGAGCGCATGCTTGCATTAACCTTGTATCTCCATGAGCACCTTTTGTTTGTTCCCTGGGCTGTGAGTTGCATTTAAAGTTCGTCCCTTCAGCTCTAAGTGGAGGTCCAGACTTTAGCTCCAAACTCTAATTACCACACAACTTCTAATTGTATTAATTGTATAATAGCTTGCAAATAATTGATGGTAGCTAGTGAGTGGTTCATGGTGATTGATAAATTAGATGATGCTACTTATTAGCTGCAAGTTTCAACTCTTTTTAGGAGTGCTATTGCATTATACACATGATGAAAGGGTGTTTATCCACAATGCTGTCCAACTAACTGACCCTCAGAATCAACAGTAGCTTTAAATAACTGATAAAACTGCACTATGATTGTCTGACTTCTTTTACATGTGACTTCTTCTTTTATTGATTTTCCATGTACTCTTTTTAGGGCTAGGCAAGTTAACACGTTAACGCAATTATTTTATTAGGCGTGAACACATTACTTTTATTTTAAATGGTTTGTTGCTTTTGTGTGCTCAGTAAAAGTGCTCAATACACTACTTCTGAATTATTTAATCCATGCAAATAATTGCGATTAAAAATGTAATTATTGCCCAGCATTCATTCTTTTATGTCTTGTATTTAGATTATTTTATTCTCCTCTTGTAAAGCACATAGGAGGGCATTTTGTGAACGATAATGTACTGTATAAATAAACTTGACATGACTATATAATTACATATGAATAAAGAAAGGATGTGCCACGTCATAAACAAAGAAAAAGACCTTTATTGGAGCAAAAAATATAATACAATTCTTGTTTTTTTGTTTTTTTACAAACCTATTTACACAGTAAATACGGCTATTCGATTTAAGGAGAGAAAAATCACAGACGGTTACATTGGCTGGTTATACTAACAGTGAGAAAGTGCTGTACATGTAGTTTTAACCTATGGCTAACAGTACCAGTGCGTCCGCTCGGTTCAGAGTACAGCTTTGCTTCCTGAGCCCCATTAAAGTGGAGGAGTTTGATTGTAGGCACTGAATACAACACAGAGTGTGAGTGTGTGTGAAAAAAAAGACACTTTGGCAACAGTGGCCAGCACCGCACCACAATAAGACATCAGCTTTCAGGAAAGGCGCCCGAAGAAGTGCTACCAGGGGCGGCCTGGCCTTCTGTTACTGCTGACTCGGCACTCTCTGTAACACACACCTGAGCTGATTCCTTGAAATTCTGGACCATTGAGGTACATGAAACCTTCCCTTTGTGGTTTGTCCTAGCACCTTTGTCATTAAAAAATAATAATAACAAAATAATAATAATAATTAAGCAATAACTGTAATTTCAGACCAAAAAAACCTACTAATCTGAGTAACAGATGTGCGCCTTCTAGATTTTTTTCCCCCTCTTTTTCTCAACACACATTATTTAAAGAGATGTTGAGCTCTCGGTGACTACAACACTGATGACAAAATATACAGACAATAAATAATCGAGAAAATATGAGCAAAAAAACCCTAAAAACAAACTAAAAGGAAAACAGAAGGGCGGCGAGTTCTGTATTTTTCCTGAGACGTGTCGGTGTTTGTGTGTGTGTGTGTGTGGCTGAAGGAGGTCAACCAGTTGGTCACAAAGGTGTGTTTACAAACGTGTTTCAGTCAGTGTGATGTGGCACAGGAAACGTATTGGAGTGCCACTTCAGCTGCAGAGTGGAAGAGGGCTGAGTTACTAAACAGAAATTTGATCCAGTGAAGACAGATGAATCGCTGTATCTGATATGAGGGCCTGACCCTGCAGTGACCTCTGGAGAGGATGCAGCATCTGATTAGTGTTCGGTGGTGGAACGTCTACCTCTTTAAATGCTCTAAACAGGTAACAAGTATTTTAAGTGGCAGTTTGGTAAATAAAAATGCCCCAAACACATGTCAATCAGTCAGGTTGTCTGAAGTCTCATTTTGTTTGAAACCTAAGCCACAGGGCCAATATAGGCAAGAAGTAATGGAAGCTTCTTCCCTACCTGACTTGACAGACTTGCTTATGTGGATTCTGAAGTGTATGACACACTGTTACCAGGTCACAAAGCACAGACACACATAATATTGCTGTGTTTAGCTAGCTAATGCACTTCTGCCAGTAATTAAAAAAATAACAGTGTGTCATTTTACAAACCACATAATAGAAAGCAAGTTAATCTGATATTGCTTAAAAAGCCGGGTTTGATGATTTAGGCTTGACGCCGGAATGGGTGGTGGTTACATAGTGGGTAGGATACTTGCCTCTGAACCAAGAGGTCATGGGTTCGAATCCTACCTTCAGCATACCGCCACTGGGTTCCTGAGCAAGTTGTTCCAGGGAGACTGCCCCCTGTAGTCAGGGAATGGAAGTCGCTTTGGATAAACTTCTGATAAATAATGTAAATGTACGCTTGCATTGCTTGTTAGACGTTAACCTTGTCTCTCCACATTCTGGTCACTGCTCATATCTTGGTTGATCAGTTAAATTTGGAGTAAAGGAGGAGGGGGAAGGGGCGTAAATGTGATTCTCAGATCCACTAAAACTACTGTGTTTATGGGAAAGAGTGTCCCAAATCAGTTTTTTTGCAATATTTGTCTCTGAGGTCATCTATTTATAGATAAAAGGAGAGCAGTTGAAGAAGTCCATGCCGATGTAGCGTGGGTATCCCTCCAGAGCCCTCACCCCCACCGGGTCAAACTTCCAGTACTGCGTTCCTTTCAGGAAGTGGGCAAAGCCTGCAACAAACAAAAATCCAAGACGTTTTTAGTGAATCCGTGACACACGAACTTGGTCTTCATGTTCTCTGACCTCATCGTCTCTGGTAGTCATGCTATTCAATGAGAAAGTCTTCCATCTCACTAAATAGTCACTAAATTACATCATTAAGATACTATCTGGGTGTCCTCAGTGTTTATGGTCAAGATAATCAAGATGAGAGATGCAAGCTGTGAGGAACTGACTCAGCACTGAAAGTGGAACATCTCTGTTCTTCTCACCATAGCGGTCCTGGAAGGCAGCATCGAAGTCGTCAGGGATCCCCCTCCAGTCGGCCATGCTGCGGGAATAGGTGGAGTCTACTCGGTTCTCCTGCGGGTTGAAGCGCCAGTAGTTTCCTCGTTTGAAGAGGAACACTTTCTGGTTCTTGTCCTCGCCCCACATCAGGGCGGCCTGGATGTGTGAGATGGGAAGGCCCAGTCGCTGCACTGATTCGGGGCCTGTGATGTGCCTCTCTGCATCAAACACCCAGTAACTCTCGCCTGCAGGGAACAGTAGGGGGACGGAGGTTCAGGTCAGATCTTCACCACACACACCTTTCAAATCAGTTCAGGGTTAGACTTCATCAGAGATGCAGCCTGCTAACAACAGCATGTCCACTTAAATAATAAATCTCCTAAAATCACTTGTACAAATTATTTGTCACACACATAGTTATACTGTGAGACTGTGCAACGTAGTTAAATTAACAGTGAGCGTGTAGGAGAACAAACACCGGTTCTAGACTGTTTTACACCGTTTATATTTACTGAAATCAGAGTTTACTGATACACT
>JBBPCY010000023.1:13289461-13304694 GCA_037974405.1 Brachyalestes nurse | reverse complement strand
TCTATCTATCTATCTATCTATCTATCTATCTATCTATCTATCTATCTATCTATCTATCTATATATCTATCTATCTATTTATCCATCTTCTATCTATTGGCTCTGCATGCTATCGTATTTCCTTCAGGAAATGCAACTTTGTCTAGTTTTTAGATTTATATTCTCTGTTTATGAGAAGGCACAGTGGCAGAATAGCTAAATGTCATAGTCATTTTCATCATTTGATCAGTTTTTAGAGATAAGAAATAATAATGGGCTGAGCAGAAAGTTCACATGCTTCTGTAGTTTTAACCTCATTAACCAACTTAGCTAACATTGTAGCCTACACCACTAGTTACTATAGCATGGCTAAAGTTACTCTAAGAGATTTGCTAAGAACAGTCAGACCATATGTTGCATCAACCTACCTGTATCTAATATTATACTAGTCTTTGTAACTTTGTAACAGGAAAAAAAGAACTGAATACTTTTTCACTTTTAAGTGTACAGGCTACGTGTAGCCTATCAAAAATAATCCACCAATCTACCCTACAGCAGTGTATACAAAATAAATTTAATGTGAAACAAATAAGACTCTAAATGTGGATATTTTGTCAAAGAGCTGTACTGTTTCTCATTTGACTGAAAGAGATTTTTAAGATCATTCTGCAAAACTTAGACAACCTATTGTCTGTGGTTCAACTGTGATGGGCCAACTGTGGAGTCACTGTCAAGGAGGGAACTTTTTGTCTTGATAATACAGAGATTTTGCTAAATGTAAGGAATTTCAAGGTGGGTGTCCATCCAGCATCAATCTTGCATTGCGTTTCTTTTTTTACAGGTAGAGGACACCTCTCAAGAACCCTTGCACCCCATCCATCACTTCCTCAGACATGGCTTCCCCCTGTGTTATCTCGACCGCACGCTTCCTGATTCTCTTCGACTTTGACGAGACCATGATTGCTGAGAGCAGTGATGATGCTTTGGTCCGTATTGCCCCTGGCCAGACCATCCCTGACTGGGTAAAGGACCGGTTCCATCCTGGCCAGTACAATCAGAACACGCAGTGTGTCCTGGCCTACCTGGCCCAGCAGGGTGTGAGTGAGGGCACCATCCGGGAGGCCATCGAGGACATCCCCCCTGCTCCAGGCCTGCTAGCACTTCTTGGCTTCCTACGCTCTCACCGGCAGGACTTTGAGTGCGCTGTGGTGTCAGATGCTAACTCCTACTTCATCGAGACGTGGCTACGTAAGGCTGGGGCGCGGCAACTGTTTTCTGAGATCTTCACCAATCCAGCCAGTTTCAATAAAGATGGGCATCTGGTGCTGGTGCCCTTTCATTCCCATGGTTGCTCGACGTGCCCAGAGAACATGTGCAAGCAAGTCATCCTCAGGGATTACCTGGCAAAAAGGGCCAGAGAAAGAGGGAAGCCCTTCCAGAAGGTTTTTTACATCGGGGATGGAGGTAACGATATTTGCCCCACTTTAGCTCTGGGGCAGAGGGACACAGCTTTTCCTCGGAGAGATTTCCCCATGCACCAGATCATCCAGGACATGCAGAGAGGACAGCCTGGGATTTACAAAGCCACAGTGGTGCCCTGGGCACGAGGAGAAGATGTGATCGACTGCCTGAAGAAAGCCGTAGAGGAGAGATGACTGAAGAAGTGGAGCACCGGTGAAGGGCATAGAAGGGTACAAAACTTTAGAGGCATTCACCTACACATAAGATTTTCTGATGGTGGACAGAGTAAAACTATCTAAAGCATGATTACGTTATTTTTAATCAAAATTATAAGTAGCAGGATAGAATCAAATTTATAAGTATTGATAATAGCAGTTTTAACAAAAACCTTATGGTACTCATCCCTAGGCCCATGTGCACCACGTCATTCTCCTTTTTTTTGTAGGTAGAGGAAAACACTCTAGATCTTATCCTCTGTGTCACTCACTTCCTCATATATGGCATCCGTTAAAGCCATCCAAATTATCTTCCCCTATTCTGACTTGGAGACAAAGGAATGTCTTTTCCAAGGAGAGATTTTTCCCAATCCTCTAGATCATCCTATTTAGATCATGTGGAGGTTACAGCCCTGGACTTCCAACCCCATTACGGTATCCTGAGTACAAAGGGAAGATGCGGTAGACTTCCTGAAGAAATCAGTGAAGGAGAGATGAGCAAAGACAACTGTAACACCAGGGCCCTCCTCAAGCCCCACATTGCCAACTAGTACTACTAACAATTCACTTGCATGGCATGTACACTATAATTAGTTTCCTAAATGGGGCAGAGGACCAAATGGGAACAGTAGCATCATATATATAGCAACGGCCATTGTGATATGTTTTATATTTTTGTCATGGATTATTATTTAACATCAATACACATATCAAACTTGGGGCCCCTCAGTATGGGTGCCTATATTTGCGTAGTGCAATGTCCACCTCTGAAGGACAGAGAAGGGAGCAAAAGTGTAAAAAGGGAAGAGCCTCGAGAGCTCAGATTACAGACACGCACGGACACCCAATACACAAGCCAGCCGACAAGTGAGACGGGGTTTGGCTTACACGAGGACTGAGAGACGGCAGACACGGGAACACCACACTAGAACAAAGGGCATTGACATCAATGCAACAATAAATATGTCCAGTGCTACTCTTGGGAGGACAGACATTAATAGTTTCTTATTTACACAATTTCTGCTTAGCTCAAATGTAGTTGATCAGTCAAGACAGGCATCAGTTTGCTTATTTATTTTTGCATGTTGTCCTACTTCTAAGGTGAAGCTGGAAAACTGATTAATTTTAACATTGTAATAATGCTATTCTTGAACCCTGAGAGAGAAGACCACCTGGACTGAAGCTCGTTGCAGAGGTGCATGAACTGACTCCACTCAGACATACTTGCAATCTGGTCTCTTTTTAAGCTGGAAATATACCTCAAACAAAACCAATGTCTTTTTGCTTACAACAACGTGGGAGTATGAGTTCATAAAGTGCAGTGTGTGCTGGCCGCTAAACAGAACTCCTAAACATGGGTCCTAAGTGGTGCAACTGTCTAAGGGCTGGCCCGGTCTTTAGGAAAATGTGTGTTCAATCCCTGGTGATAGGACTGAACTCAGGTCTCTAACACAACATACTTAGGTATGATGGCCTTCCCTTATCACTCAGCATACGACTAACTAACATGGGTATCTGTTATCTGATGTAACAGGATTGTTAGTTACTCCTGTCATGGTGCTCTGATAAGAATACGTATTTAACTACATGCATTTCCATGAGAAAATGCAAGGTGTGGTTGCTTGGAGACACCCAAGCTTTGGTTTTGTTGGCAAAAAAAAGTATGGTAAAAAAATGTGCCCGCTTCAAGTATTTAAACCCTGGTCTTCTGATTTGGGGGTGGGCGGGTATGTGACTCTTACCAATGAGTAAGGATGGCTTAACAGATAGCAGCATTCACAGGCGGATTATTTTTAATTAAACCACAACAAACAGCGGTACATGTCTCTTTTTCTATAACTGACCTTAGCTTTATGGCTTGAAGTCTGTTTATGAGTCTGCTGTGTGTTTTGCTCCATGTTTGTCTTTTATCCCTTTGCAGCCACCATAGGTGTGACGTCACAACGCTCACCACACTATCTCTTCAATATAGACTCATAAGGTGACTCACCCCACTGCTATCTCTCCCATACATCATTGAGGACACTCGACCCAAAAAATTGAATTTTTAAAAGATCAATACTTGGCCCCTGAACTACCCAATCGATTAGCTGTGTACAAGCACAACAGGGTCTAAGGCAGAGTCATTTTTCCAATCGCTCTGACGGTCTCAAAGGAGAAGCATCTCCAAAAAGGGTGGAATAAAAATAATAATAATTATAATTGCTTCCGCAATCACACTAAACAGGTTCAAAGCTATGGCCCAGTACCCTAGACCTAGGCACTCCTCTGGTCGTGGATGGCTGTGGCATTGTCAGGGATCAAGCTCACAGTCTCCGAATGATGGGGCTAATGCTTAGACCTCCTCATTAGGTGATCAGCTGTCATTTGAAGCATACCACCATCTTTATTCAGTTATTATTATTCAAAGTTATTATTCCGTATCTACTACACATTTTCAGTAAGCACTGTGAATCATCCAGTTTCTGCAACAGACAGACAAACACAGAGGGCCAGTCTTTATATATCTCTGCCTAAATGCTTTCACACACAACCAGAGATTCATCTGCTCACACAGATACTAGTCTTGTTAACACAGAAGCCTATACAAAGAGGCTAGATTCTGCAACGGACACTTACACACACACACACACACACTCAGAGACACTTTATACTGACACTAACTTGATGTTTATATACACTGATGACATACACTCACAGAGTGGCTCTCTACCTCGTACACACATGCAGCAGTGCTCAGAAATAATATTTAGTAATACTAATATTCAGATGGTTGAGGCACCAGACAAAGTGGTTGGGGTGAATGGTACCAGCAGCAATAGTTTGACAAATATTACATTAAAGCATAGTGGATCAGCCAAGACATGTTTTGATACCTAGAATTAGCTTCTTTTAGATTTGCACAGTTTCAAAGCTAATGCTGACAAGCAATGGACATAATGGAACTCCACCAGTTAACATTGTGCCCGGCTTAGTCAGTGGAGGATGAGACTCTTAGGCCTCGTCCACACAGATGTTTGAATCTTGGATAAATGAACGTGCTCTGAACGCCATACGGGTTTTTGTTGCGTTTTTAGCTGCACTTGATTGACTTCTACATTGCCATTCGTTTGCCGCTCTTCAACGGCAGCCTGCAGCCCGATTTGTAGTTTTGTGTATTTACCTGTGGGGCCAGTAATTATTCCGTCCACAGTGTTTACATGTGGGTCGTGTTTGTGGATAGGTCTGCACTGAAACATGGAGACAACTGTAGTCAACATTATTGTCAACGTTAAAAGAGCTCAGCATTAACTGTAGGAGCCAAAGGTTCGGAGTAGATGGAGGAAGAGCTGTTTGTCAGGCTTTTAAGAGCATGAGAAGAAAGGTTAGTGCCAGGGTAAAATGACTGGGAAGGTGGAGGTGGGTAGAATAAGGATCTGGTGTGTGAAGAGGGTGCAAGAAAGGCTAGTGACTGCATATCTGATGTTGAGTATTCATGAGACTTTCATGGAACAAGAATCATGGGACCTATTCACTCCTCCAGAACGTCAACCAAACGCCCATGTAAACACAATAGCAATGTTTTTCTTTGCGTTTGTCAGGATTTCGGCGGAAATTGAGGCCAAGAAAACGATGGGTGCTGTGTTTATTTGGCGCCATATGAACGCAGGTGATGAACGCCCATGTGGATACTTTGATTTGCTCCAATGAGCAATAAAACAGACACCTAATGACATGAACGCCAGAAAAATGCCTGATTCAGACATCTGTGTGGACGAGGCTTTAATCTCAGGGTCGTGGGGGTTCATGCCCCACGTTGGGTGTTACTTGTGGGCCAGCTGGTAGTTGCCCCTGCAATCAGAGGGCGGTTGGTTCTAATCAATGGACTGCTAGTGACACCACTGATGTACCCTTGAGCAAGGTACCATCTCTACACACTGCTCCCCGGGCGCTGCCCACTGCTTCATTTGGTGAATGGGTTAAATGCAGAGAAAGAATTTTGTGCTGTTTACACTGTGCTGTGTGCACATATGACAAATAAACACTCGTGCAAACTGCACACCTAAGTCATCATACTGTACGATGTACAGGTGTCTACACTCTCAGCAAAAATGCTTCTGTATAGTACCAGAAAAGGTTCTTTGACTTGTAGTGGAACCTTTTTGGTGCCATATAGAACAATTATTAATAAGGATATTTACAGTTTAACCAGACAAAAACCATGTATTCAGATGGTTTTTTCATGTCTTAAAAGAACTCTATAAAACCACTGCTTCTTCTAAAGAGGCCTTGAAGACGGACAAAAGTACAGACAAAAGTCAGGCTTAAAGACGACAGCTACTGGTGTTTCTAGCTCTATGGTGTACTGTCATTCAAATGTGTCTAAGCAGATCCCACACTGTACCCACACTCTGTATCTGTGCAGTAGCACTGGCGTTTTCTGCTGATAATGGCTCATAGTGCTCACAGTGCCAGTTTGTATCTCTCTTTATCTGCAAGCCTTAGTACTCTATCCACTTACATCTGCTGGAGCAACCCCACCCAGCACCAAATACTGCTAACCACTAAAGAAAGGACCTTTTGATTGTACATTACACAAACACACACACTACCAGTCAAACGTTTTTACACACCACAGGTTTTTACCACTTTATCCATTCATTACATAAGCTGCAGGTTTTTATTATTGTTAAGCATTTATGTCAAATAAAGCAAATTTCTTTCTAACATGGAAATAACATGCAACAGTGCATGTCTTAACATTCTGTTAACTAGTTGTGTGGTGATGCAGACTCAAATTCTAGACTGCCCTTTAATTTAAATGCTCTAGTTTCGTCCCACTGGCTGTCAGTTAAAAGCTCATTAAGCCTTGTCTGGTGATCCATGTTCAGTTTATATTTATATTAGGTGGCTTTTTATAAGCCAGTAGTAATTAATAAAAATATGCCATTTTCTGGCTAATAAAGGTACTCAAATGGTGGACATTCTGTAAATGTATTTGTTAGCAAAGAATATTTTTAGTAAATATTAACTGAGTAACAGGCACTTTTGACTGGTAGTGTACACTCAACTCACACACACACAAACACACACACACACACAATATATATATATATTAGGGCATTAATGACTCCAGATTTTTTGAAGTCGAGTCGACTTCGACTAGTCGATTGATGATGTCATCACACACGCAGAGGAGGAACACGGGTGTGCAACATTGAGCAACTTTTATTAAAAGTTTTCTGTAACATTTAACAGTCTACGACAAATAAACAAAACAAAGGCTGATTTGTGTGTTAAATTTAAGTGTCCGTCTGAGAGGGAACAGTTTAAGCCGGCAGGACGACTCCCTGCAGTGTTAGCGTTAGCCATATTAGCTAGCGGATGCCATGCAGAGCGTGCAGTCTCTCGTCTTGTGTTTACATTCCCCTCGCGCCAACGGTACAAGCCCTTTTATGAAGAGACTATAATAATGGGTTAAGTCACAGAACGCGTGTCAGGGTCAGCCAATCAGAGGCAGAGACTGCATTGTGTACAAAAGCAAGGGAATATATATATATATATATATATATGCCTCACAAGCACGAGAATATATATATATGGACACGGCAAAGGCTTGAAGAGTGGTAATTGGGCACATGTGAGAGTGTCATGTGATGCTGTGAAAACTGCATAGCAAAGGAAGGTGACTATGCAGAAAAGTAATCTAATTTATTTTTGAAATTCTTAATGAATAGAGTTTAAAAAGCACAGAGTTTTTACTGCTCTACAGTTTAGTACAAAATTTTACTGGTGTTACTAATAGGAGGAAATTCACTTGATTATACACATCTCTCTCTCTCTCTCTCTCTCTCTCAAACACACACAAGCTTCACAGAATGCTGGCAAATAACCAGTTTAATCCAATAAGGAATTGTAAGCACGCAACTCAGCTCTTTTATTTCTAGGATCTAAAGATTTCCACCGAGGCAGCATATTGTCACATTTTCTGTTTTTGTAAAAGGGGCACACAGCGAGTACAATGAGAAAAAAAAAACGTTGGCAACACATTTTCATGTTGGCAGTTGATGGCGGACAATGGCAAAATGGATATTAATATTTTTTTTTTCTATGGAGCAGCAACGGAAAATTCTGCCACCACCAACAGAAATCTAAACTTGACAATGAAGTTGGGAAAAATGAATGACTCCAGACCGCAACAGTCAGGGAAAACTGAACTTTTTGATGGAACATTCTGCTTCACTCATGAGGCCATACAGACACACCAATACATTCCAAATTACATAACATGCAAAGGAAAAAATAAGTATTTAATAAAAAATATTTAATACAAAATATTTTAGGATAAATGGCAATAATAAAAGACTGCCTGCTGGCTCTGCTGGATTATTTGTGGCCTGATTTAAAATGAGCCACAGCCTGGTAGAATTGCATAACCTCTGTATTATAGAACCATTTTTGGTTAGAGTGCACTAAAGGATACAATATTAATTTACTCATTTAGTTAAAGCTGATTAACGTTCTGCTGCCAATCCAATCCTAAAAACAACAAACCTATGCTAAGAACGAGACCTTCCACAACCTTTTGTGATTATTAACACACACTTCAGGCGTTTCGACAGAAAGTGAGTTCACTAAAGTTTCTCATTAGGTTGGAAAAGCTTATCCAGATTCATTACTGAATGAAGCTGAAGGCGATTCAAGGACGTTGTTGTGGAATTCCCCAGCCTTCCCTCAAAAGGACGTGCTCAGAATACAGCCCAGGGATGCTCTATTATATCAGAGGATACTTACAGTCCATCTTTCGATGGGGCTTCCTTTGTTCAGCCTGGATCTGCCCTGGTCCCATTCCAGACTAATCCCTTTCTCCTTGGTGTCTTCCACCATTTCACCCTCTCTGGTGTCCAAATCCAACACTCTGAGGTAGCATCCCACTCGCACCATTCATTAGAATTAGTACACAGAGTTTGCTTACGCTTCTCATTAGTAAAGTCTTTGATTTAGGAAAGTGACACCAGATGGGTGGACAAAGGAGGAGTATACTGTAGAGTGTTGGAAGAGGACCTGATTGAGACACTGACCTGGACACTTGCCGTTTCCCCTCGGCGGGCAGCAGCACAGTCAGCTGGTCCTGCGGCGGCTCGACGGCTCTACAAGCATGAGAGTGAGGATGTGCGTGAATGAGGGATGGACGAGTGAAAGGGAGGATGGAGTTTAACCCCTTAAACAACATGATTGTACTCATTAATTAGCCATCACTCTATTTATTGTTATTACTCTACATTATGTAATTATTATGTAACTAATACTAAGTTACAATAAAGTTGTTTTTTTTTTTTTTTACAGTTTGAGGGGTTAAAAGGAGGAAGGATGAACAATTAATTGGGGGAAAGAAACCTCTTAACATCTAAAAGGTAAGTGGAGGAGAGAGAAATTAACAAATGAGAGGGAAAGAGAAAAAGAAGAACTGACGAGGCAAAAATGAAGCAGAAAAATGAAGAGAAGAGAGAACTAAAACAAGGCAAATGATCAAGAATCTCAACATAAATGTGGGGACAGTGGAGTATGAAGGTGATTCACTGGTGCTGAAGGTAAAATTGCTCCTCTCTGACGCAGTTCCAGACTGAGGACTCTAAAACCCTGAATTGAGCAAAACTGAATTAAATGAGGAGTGATTTTGCCGCAAATGTGAAATCTACAGGGGTTTAAGGGCACATATGGAATGTCATGGTAACTATGAACTTCTATGGCAACTACGGTCAGGTCAAGATGAGACGCAGGCAAAACGTCAGCTGCCACCGTTGCTGTGACGACCACCGTCTTTGGGGTGTCGACGACCTTTTCGGTTCTGAGGTCGTCCTTTCATTACTTTCATCTTTTCTTTGTGAGTAATCAATGATTTTTCACTCTCAGGCAGCCAGACCCCAAGTGCACAGTAATAAGACACGTGTGTGAGAGTGTGTGTGTGTGTGTGAGAGTGAGAGTGTGTGTGTGTGTGTGTGTGTGTGTGTGTAATACGTAATAACACAGCATCAGTGGTTACCTGTGCATGATGGAATCATCATTCAAGTGAAAATCCTCAGCAAAGAAGATAATACATCTAATATAACCGTATAACTAATCTACTGTAAGGAGAAAGAGAAAAAAAAGAGAGGGGATGAAAGAAAGAAAGAAAGAAAGAAAGAGAGCGGGAGAGGAAATGCAAGTGGGAGAAAAGGAGAACTAAAAAGTTGATGTGAGAAGTATAGCAAGAAATGAAAAAATGAAGGAGAGAAGATAATGAAAGGGAGAGAGAGGGCCAGAGAGAAATAATGCAAGAAATAAGAAACATTGTGAGAGAGAAAGAGAAAGAAACATGCAAGCAAACGAAGGAAGGAAAGAAGGAAAGAAACAAAGAGAGATACAGAGATGGGGGAAAGAAAGAAGGCAAGAAAGTAAGAATAAAAAGTGAGAGAAAGATAGTAAGAAAGAAATAAAGAAAAAAGGAAGACAGAAAGAAAGAAAAAAGACAGTAAGATAGTAAGAAAGAAAGCAAGAAAGAAGGAAGGAAGGAAGGAAAGAGAGCGAGTATTTGAGAGAGACAGAAAGAAAGAGTCTCTGTAGTTTCATTTAAGGCGGTATAAAAAAAAAGTGATCTTAATTCACATCTCCATGTGATTTCATTTCTGAATGAGGTTTTATTACATCAGCTGCATCAAAACATGCATTCGTGCTTCTCCTCGTCTCTGTCCCACTGCTTTCTCCCTCAGCCAATGACAACGCAGGATTTACTCCATGTGACGCAGCGTAGCAGAAAGCTAGCATTAGGAGTAAAGCCAGTGGACAGTAAAGAGAGAACTGACGAGAGATACAGAGAAACAAAGTTCACAGTAATTAAAAATAAATCTCAGAACACAACCCAGTTGATTGTGGTGAGACCCCACCATGCTCATACCTGAAAAGGTTCCCATGCAGCCTATTTTTGATTCAGACAAGACTACAAACAGGGCTTTGCCACAGTGGCAGCAACTCACGGTAACACCACAAATCTACATATAATCATCTTAAATCTTAAAAAGCCATAAAGAAGAAGAAAACAACTGTAAATACCTGTCACAGATTTAATACCATCACTATACCACCGTCAACAGGCATAAGTCGAAAACACCATACACCCACTATGTGGACAAAAGTTTTGGAACAGAACTGTTTTCCAGGGTTTGAGCTAGACCCCCTTCTTCCAGTGAAGGAGAATCTTAATGCTTCAGCAGACCAAGTCCAACTCTGGGTCCAACTCTGTGGACCCAGTTTGGGGAAGAAGCTTTTCTATTCCAGCAGGACTGTGTCCCAGAACACAAAGCAGCTCCATAAAGACGTGGCTGGAGGAGTTCAGTGTGGAAGAACTTGACTGATCCACACAGAGTCCTGACCTTCATAATGAACCATGTCTGTGTCTTAAATTGTTGTGATCTTATGTACATTTGATTGATTAGATTTGTTAATCTTCTTTCTTTTACAGCATGTGTTTCCTTTCTGTTATCAGAAGTTGATACGCCGGTCCTAGATCAATCATGTTTTGTTGTTTCCTTTCACAGTTTAATGAGTGCAATAAATGTTTAAATGAGGAAAACAAAGTGACCTCAATTGCAAACTAAAAACAATCCTTTTTTTAGAATCGTGCAACCCTAGTTGCATGTAAGCACGTGTATATATGTGTGTGTGTGTGTGTGTGTGTGTGTGTGTGTGTGCTGATCCCTGTATGCCATGTTCTACCACGTGCCCATCTGTTGTTACACACTTGTAATGTGTGTGTATGCTCACGTGTGTGTGTGTGTAGGAAGTGTGCAGGACTCTCTGGGTCAGTAGTGGCGGAGAAATTTATAACAGGTGGTCAAAACAGCAGGCATGTGGCAGCCAGACACACACACACACACACACACACACACACACACATGTATTTAAAAAAAATGAGGAAACAAATAATGAGGCACATTGGGTCAAAATGCCAAGTGTTGGCTGGAGGGGTATAAAGACCCCCACTCTCTGGGGGTTGAGGTTGAAGTGGTTTTAATCATCCAATGTCAATACCTCTTGTGGCTAAATGCAATCAAATCCTCACAGCAATTTTCCAACATCAAATGTAAATCCTTCCCGGAAGAGTGCAGGCAGTTACTGCAGGAAACAGGAGGGTCGAATTCCCGCCTATTAACGCTCTTAAATGTAAATATATGTTAGCAGTTGTAGCATTAGCAGAACCCCTTTTGGTGCTGTGAAGAGCTACGTGAAGTTCAGATAAAGAACCATTTGCATCAGGTTTTCTAGCAGAGAGAACCATTTACACAAGCAAAAAGCCATTTATGCATTCAGCCGGTTCTCCGTCTCACTACTGAGTCTCAGTCACTGGTGAAACAGCGCTCCAGCCAGACTCAGCTGCGACCCTCTCAGTTCAGCCGATGGAGACGGAGCTCTAATCTTCAGTAGGTAAACACCGGCACTTCAATCTGGCAGCATGAATATTCATACACACACTCCCGCATACTTATGCAAAGACAAATACACTAAGAGCATGTGCCAAGATTTGGGCGTATTTGCATATTTTAGACCTTTAATCCAGTGAACAAACTGCACATATGGAAATAAGGTGGCAAAAAGAGCTAACAAATGAAAAAAAAGGAATAAAAATCTAAACACAAACATTTGGGTCTTTCAATGCCTTACATTGAAAGTGCTGATTAAGCCGATTAAAGATGACAGATCTAAGTTTGCCCACCCTAGAACGGCTCTTTTAGCACGATCCATTTCACTCAAGGCTCGCGGTTCACAGTTTGAGCAGAGGGTGGATTCACAGAAGTGTCCTAAACCTCTTTAAGTGTTCTTTTCAAACAACAAACTAAGAAAAAAAAAAAAAAAAAATTAAAAAAAAAAAAAATAAAACAAAAACAACATTAGGGGTATTCACATACTTTTGACGATGGTGTGTATGTTAGGAAGCTATCATACATCTCTGTAGTTAATTCTTGTCAAGGCCTAAAGCATGGATTACATTTACATTTATCCATTTTAATCACATTACTTTACTATAAAAATCACATTTCTATGACTGTATGACTGGCTACACAACAAACAACCTTAAACTACACCATTTCAAAAACTCCCAACACAATATTTCTTTATGAAGTCAATGGTTCAATTCAGAACCATAAGAACAATTTGAATGCATAAGTGGTTCTCCTCTGTGATTGAAAACATGCTACACATGGTATTTTAAATACATTTTTAAATTGTATTTTGTATGTGGTTCTATATAAGACCAAAATGGGTTCTTCCATTTTAACAGTTTTAATAAGTACGTCTTAAGTCTTAAATGTGACATATTATACCTCTTCAAGTTATAATCGGTCTATGGGCTACAAAACATGTTCATGAAGTTCTTTGCACAAAATCTCTCTCACATAAAGAGACTCACCGGCTCTATTCTTGACAGTTTCAGTCCCTTTCAAAATGAGCCGTTTAAGGGCTCTGTCACTTTTACACAAATTAGCTGTTGCTGGCCACGCCCCACACACCCCATGCTTACGCTGTGTTTACCACACATGAAAATTTCAGAAAACAGAGGCGCTATCCAGTCCTATATGTTGGACCCCGAGTCGGACCCAGAGCGAGATGAACACACACTTCATCTGACTCGTCTTCGCCTGTAGCCGCAGCGCTCAGCGTCTTATGGGTGCTCATAAAACCAGCAGACAAAAATGGAGGATCTTCAACTAATCTAGGTGAGGGGCGGTTCTATGCAAATTTCCTCATCCTGATATCAGAATAAGGGAGCTATCCAAACGGCTCATAGAAGCATGATTCCTGACACCAAAATCTTTCAACTGACTCAGATGGATGGGTTTTTTTTTTTCACGCTTGGAGTGTTTAAAGGAGCAGTAAAGACACAAATGGAAATACAAAACGATGCAAAAAGTAAGTTTTATGTGCATGCTTTAATGTGCAAGTCTTTCTTTATAAGTAGATCTTAATAAGTAAGTCTTTATAGATAAGTTTATAAGCAAGTCGTTATAATTAAGCCTTAATAAGTCTTTATAAGTAAGTCTTAATAAATCTTTATAAATAAGTCTTAATAAGTCTTTATAAGTAAGCCTATATAAGTAAGTCGTTATAAGTAAGTCTTAATAAGTCTTTATAACCAAGTCTTAATAAGTCTTTATAAGTAAGCCTATATAAGTCTTTATAGGTAGGTCTTCATAAGTAAGTCTATATGAGTAAGTCTTTATAAGTAAGTCTTTATAAGAAAGCCTATATAAGTCTTTATAAGTAAGTCTTTATAAGTAAGTCTATATAAGTCTTTATAAGTCTTTATAAGTAAGTCTTTATAAATAAGTCTTAATAAGTCTTCATAAGTAAGTCTTTATAAGTAATAAGTAAGTCTTAATAAGTCTTTATAAGTAAGGCTTTATAAGTAGGTCTTCATAAGTAAGTCTTAATAAGTAAGTCTTTATAAGTAGGTCTTCATAAGTAAGTCTTAATAAGTCTTTATAAGTAAAATATTAGTACCAAATATTTTTTCTGGATGTCAGCATTTATTTGTTTAACCAAAAAAAGTATTTGCCGGATATCACACAATGCCTTGTGAGGAGGAAAAGTGCAGTTTGGACCAAACTTACTGACTGATGATATCAGTGCAGTGCTATCGCTGGGTCTCGGTCACTGATTTTGGCGATTGCTGCAGCTTTGAGCAATTTACCGCTCACACACACGGAAATGGGGGCTGAATCGGTGGACGTGGTGAGTGATAAGAGTGCAGAAGAGTGATAAGCCAAAACATTTTGGGTGGCGTTGCTTTCCCAAATATTGTGATAACACTCACTCACTTCACCCTTAAAAAATAATGGAATTTAGTAAAAAATAGAATTTAGAGCCAAAGGGAAATAATCCAGTTAACACAGCCCCCCTCCCCCCGGCACCCAGCTGATGTATGGAGGCTGAACAGTTTGGCAAAAATAACATTCATATTCAAGCAGAAAAAAATGCGATCCAAGACAAAAAAAAAGTGTTAACAAAGCATTCACACAGCAAACGAACAAAAAGAAGGTGAAAGACAAATTTATTTAAAGAAAAGGTCTAGATCTAATTTAACAGACAAATATCTAAACCCGGATGTGAGTGTGAATAGATGCAGTGTGATTACAAGACAGTAGACCTGTACAAATGTATCTGTAATACAATGAGAACAGGCTTGTTCAGCTGGGGTGTGTGTGTGTTAAAGGTATTTTTCCAGTATGAAACTTCTTGTGCTTGACTTAATAAGGGTAATCAACATATAAAATGAAAATGGATCTTTTCGCATATGTGCAACCCCCTCCTGCTGTTTACATTACACCGATACTATTAGGGGGTCAAATTGTGCCGGCAGTCAAAGTGGAGGTTAAAGGGGTCAGAAGTGTCAAATGCTATTTGTTTCTTTGTGACCTATTTCACCCCAATCACTTACACACACACACACACACACACTCTCTCTCTCTCTCTCTCTCTCTCTCTCTCTCTCTACCGCTTCTCTTAACCTAATCTGTAGGTGTGAGAATGCAGGTGGTGTTATGACTTTTTCTGGGACCCTTCT
>JBBPCY010000023.1:13269266-13280769 GCA_037974405.1 Brachyalestes nurse | reverse complement strand
TACTGTATGGCAATATATATATACTGTATGGCAATATATATATATACTGTATGGCAATATATATATATACTGTATGGCAATATATATATACTGTATGGCAATATATATATATACTGTATGGCAATAAATGGGTCAGAAAATAGATGGATGAACTTATCTTTGTTAATGTTTTATCAACACATACTTGTCTATGTTTTTAAGTACAAAGTCAAAAGACATTTGAAGAGGATGTATACACTGGAAATACAGTACATTATAAAATATGACTTGTTACCCCATTACTGTTCGTACTCCTATAACATTCTGTGAAGTTTTGTTTCTCTCGTCAAAACATTAATCTAAATCATGTATTTCAGTTTGACTGAAGAGAACACCCACATGCAGACCCTCAGTGTGAAGGTTTCTTTAAGTCTCTCAGACGTTTTCAGCAGAAGCTTTCTTTCACATGGCCTTTAAAGACTGAACAGGTGAATCGCCAAATTATCAATCACTGCTGCAACAGCTACCTAAAACATCTTTTCAGGTGAAGTTCTTTAAGCTCAGAATCCACAGTCAATTCAGACTCCAGACAAAGGTAGAATCTGTCCTTTAGTTGTGGAGCTGTGGCGTCTCCCTGGGTTTGATTCTAATACTGATGATCTGGCTGTCCTGACGAGTGGATCACACTGGACTTATTTGTTTGGCAATAAAGGGAATTTGGCTTTTAGGATGAGAGATGAAAATGAGTATGATTATAGAGTTTAAGTGAAGGCATCCATAATGGACAACCACGCTTACCACGCTGACTCATACTGGAGATCACACACACACAAACACACAAACACACACTCACACACACTCTCTCTCTCACACACACACACACACACACACACACACACACACACATACAGAAACAGAAATTACATACAAACATCCAACATGCCCCCTTACATTCACACCCAACATCCTGGTAAAGCATTCAGTGATTTATAATCTGCAGAAATCCCAATCAGTATAAACCTACCATTAACATTTGTTTCACTTATGCTTACTTTTTTAGCAGTGGGAGTATCTAATATCTTTCTGCTGCCCATTTAGAGGCCATTTCATTCGCTGAATGGAAATGAATGACTCTCCATGTGTGAAATACTGAGATACTGTGTTGAGCTGCTAGTGAGCAATGAGTGGTGAAAGGGGTCCCTGCTGCAATAGCAGTTTGGATCTGCCCCAGAAATAGCCTTGTCGAGGTAAAACAAACAGCTTTCTTGGTATTAAAAATCATGTACAACTGCCACAAAAAAATCTGATTCAAACAAAGTAAAAACTGTCAAATGTTGATTAGCTCACTCAACTACGAAGAAAATCCAGGGGCACATTTAATAGACCCTTATCGGTTATCTATAGGTACATTTTTGTTAAAAAGCTGGTCAAACTGGATTGTCAACTCCATTAGGTTTAGATTTAGGAATAAGATAAGATTAAAGTTTAGTGTTGAGGTTAAGGTTAGGTTTAGGGTTAGATTCAGTGGGATCTTTATGTTTTAAAGGTTTAGTTACAATTAATAGTCATTAAGTTAAACAGACAAGCTTAGCATCTTTTCCAGTTTACATATTGTGAATCATTGGCATCATCAGCACTATTAAAGTAAAACAAAGCATAAAAAAAACAAATCAACTGAGAAAAAAACCCTTAGAAACTGCATTCATTCGAAAAAAGCTTAAGGTGTGAAGATAGAAGGGGTGAACTGTTGTGTTGGTGGCCTTGTGGTTAGAGCACTTGCTATATGATCAGAAAGTCATGAGTATAAATCCCAAGACTGCTAGTGGCACCTCTGAGGTACCCTGAGTGAGGTACCGTCTCCACACACTGTTCCCCGGGCGCTGTGTTCCTGGCTGCCCGCTGCTTCACTTGGTGAATGGGTTAAATGAAGAGGAAGAATTTCACACTGTTCACACTGTGTGCTGTACTGTGTTCACGTATGACAGAATGTTCACTTTACACTTATCACCTTTATATGTCTACAGAAAAAATGTCACAGAGCTTGTTCCAATGGGTCTGAAGATTGTACCGGCCCATTTGGTGCTGGGTAAGCTCAGCCACTGAACTCCACTATTTTATCATAATTAATGTAATTTAATATGTGTGGCCTGGTGCATGAGCAGAGCTTGCCGTGGGCTGTTCTCAGCTTATGGCTAGCATGAAGTGAGGAAGGACTTTTTTTTATTGCGGATATGCAAAAGCCAGGAAAAGGAGTAAAACGCATCATTCCGCCAAAAAACAGGATGACAGCTGATGTGAGGATCGCTCCATATGCGGGAGGAAACCAGCTAATGAAGCTATGAGGATGTCCAATAACTTTGCCTGTTGGAGACAAAACATTGCTCAAGAACACTGAAACACAAGATAATTATGCATTCTGTGGTCCAGCACTGGTCCGTCAAAACAGTCCAGGCAGTGTTGTTTAAACAGCTGGAAACCAAAGGCATGGACACCAATATGGTTTAACCTTGAAAGAACATCAAACATTTAAATGGTTTGGAGTACATGTATGTTTATAGACACAAAAATATTGATGGGCAAGAATAAGCTAAAAGCAAAAATTTTGATTCTAATCAAATTAAAAAGACTTTTAATTCAAGGGGAGGGATGAAGGCATGCACAAAGGAACCGTACTGGGTTTTATTAAAATTTTTTATTATGTTTTCATACACTTTTGATATTAAATTACGTTGCTTAAACATTGTATAGTGATGCCATCATCCCAGAGGTGTTGCTCTTTGAGTTTAGCTGCTTATTGTCATTGGCCTGTGTGCTGTGCACAATGAATAGCATTGCTTTTTACTTCTGTTGCAGATTCATCTCCCTCATTATTCTCCATCTTGGCTACAAAAGGGAGTTTCGAAAGCTTTAGGGACGCCCACAGCGACCAGACACACTTCATTATCGCCACAGCAGTGGGAATCGAAGATCCAACAGCAAACAAAGTAATTGAGAGTAAATTTGCGTGAAGATTGATACATTTCTGTAATGTGGTAACTAAGTGTTTATAAACTTACACTAATAGGAGACGCAGCAGAAGAGGCTTCGAAATGCTGCTGTCTCATGCAATGCTCGGAACAGGAAATTGGGAAATTGAATAATTAGACATGGGCCCTTGAAAAATATGCTCCAAATCTATTCGAAGGGTAGTAACATTATCATGTGGTAATGCAATTATTATATAAAACGTACTAAAACTAAATAAATGTAGCTATGCTTCATGCTTTAAATCAAATACTCACCGGCGGCAATCAGTAGCTTTTCGGTTCCCAAAGTGACCCTGTCTGCATAGAAATCATACAGATCCCAAACTATTAAGTGCAGTTCTACTATCAGGACCGTTTCAGACTGTTCCATGCAGTTTCTTCAACCTGCCTTGGCATTGCCTCATTGTTTTAGTTTTGAGGGGCCCATTTGTAGATTAACTTATTCTTTATAGGTATTTCTGTAAAATTTGTGTTTGTTGAATAATCTGTAGTCCTAACCTGTGTCCAAAAGACTTAATTTCAAATATAATTTATTAAGTGACACTTTTTCACTTTTTTAGCCAAGTGCCTCAAACATTGCGAGACATGTTGGACTCTGCCATGAATGGGTTAACGGCAGAAGGTGCTGTCGCCCGTGTTGTCGCGTGATAACGCTCCTCCTGAAGTGAACGGGAGCAGAAGGCAGAACAATAGAGGGACACATTACTAATTTGTGCGAAGAAAAGATAAAATTGGTCACACCTCGCTCCACCCTGTGTGACGGGCTGGCTGAAATATGCAGGTGTCTTTCTCTCTCGCTCTCTTCCCATCTCTCTGTATCTGTCTCCTTCTCTTTCTCTTGTCTTTCTTTCTTTTCCTTTCTCTTTTTTCCCCCTCTTCTCTTTTCTCTCCATCGCTCTCAGTGTGCATCCGGGCCCCTGAGACGGCTGTCGTCTGTTGCGCACTCACGCCCCCCACTCCCCCCCTCTCTCTCGGGACGGAGTGAGGTGCAGTGCGAGACGCCTCCTGCCATCTTTAATTTTCACCTCTGTCGCAGCGCCGGCACCATGGCAACTGAAGGGTGGCGACCTGGCCGCGGATCCCCTCCAGTGCCCACGATCACCCTGAGGAACGAAAGAACGCGCCGGACCAGCGGGGGATGCAGAACACACACTCACACACACACACACCCATACACACAAACACACATACACACACACACACACACACAAACACAGGAAATGACATTGAACTATGAAGAACTCATAGTGGTGAGTTCTCACATTCTGATACCAAAGAAGAAGAAGAGGCCATTTCATCACTCATTTTAGGACTCGCTATCCAGCAACTTTTATTAAACTAACCTGTGAGGTACGGGAGCCAGAAATTAACCTGTGGCTCTGCACACAGGGCACCATGTGCGGCTTCTTACACTGTATAACAGGCTGTTATCTGTACACATGGAAAAAAGAACAAATCAGTCTGTTCTTCAGTTTTTGTTTCTAGAGAATTCACTTAAGAATAATTTTGCACTCAATCTGTAGTCCTGTCCTCCCTGCACTTGTGTGTTCTTGTGGTGTTCCTGTTTTTGTTCTTTGTGGGTCTATTTTTGTTGTTGATGGTGCTCCATGGTCCTAGAGGAATGTTGTTTAATTTCTCTGTGTGTTATATATGTGACTGAAATGGTAATAAACACCTACTTGACTTGACTCAAATAATTTAGTTAAAGATTACTGAACACCTCCATGCGATCTGGGGCAAACGGTTGAAGATGACTCAAGCCTAACTGATGGGGAACATACTTCTATTATTGGAACACAAAAGTGCAGGAAAATGTTTTTCAGTTATCTCAAGAACTATTGTTTCTAAAGTTATGAAGTTATAAAGAATTTTCTCATAATTTTAAAAGGTCTTTCTTTATTTGTCCAACCAAAGACCTTGATCTTGTGTGGAGGTTCTTTATACCTTGAAAAAAGTTTTTGTACTTCCCATTCCAGAAAATGTTAACAGCCAAGAATCTTAGCTGAAAGGATCTTAAGGAAACACTCAAAAAGCCCACTCACTAACTCACTCACCTATTCAATCACTCACTCACTCAGACACTCACTCACTCACCTATTCACTCACTCACTCACTCACTCACTCACTCAGACTCACTCACTCACCTATTCTCTCACTCACTCACCCACTCATACACTCACTCACTCACTCACCTATTAACTCACTCACTGACTCAATCAGACACTCATACACTCACTCACTCACTCAGACACTCATACACTCACTCACTCATTCACCTATTCACTCACTTACTCACTTACCTGCTTACTCACTGACTCACTCACCCAGATACTCACTCACTCATACACTCACTCACTCAGACACTCATACACTCACTCACTTACTCACTCACTCTCCTATTCACTCACTCTCTCACTCACCTATTCACTCACTCACCTATTCTCTCACTCACTCACCCACTCAAACACTCACTCACTCACCTATTCACTCACTCAGACACTCACTCACTCACCTATTCACTCACTCACTCACTCAGACACTCACTCATACACTCACTCACTCAATCACTCAGACACTCATACATTCACTCACTCACTCACTCAGACACTCATACATTCACTCACTCACTCACTCACTCACCTATTCACTCACTTACTCACTCACCTGCTCATTCACTCACTCACTCACTCACTCACTCACCTATTCACTCACTTACTCACTTACCTATTCACTCACTTACTCACTCACCTGCTCATTCACTCACTTACTCACTCACTCAGACACTCATACACTCACTCACCCACTCACTCACCTGTTCACTCACTCTCTCATTAACCTATTCACTCACTCACTCACTCACTCAGACACTCACTTACCTATTCACTCACTCACTCACTCACCTGTTCACTCATTTACTCACTCACCTGTTCATTTACTCACTCACTCACTCACCTGTTCACTCATTCACTCACTCACCTGTTCACTCACTCTCTCACTCACTCACTCACTCAGACACTCACTCACCTATTCACTCTCTCACTCACTCACTCACTCACCTATTTACTCACTCACTCACTCACTTGCTCACTCACTCACTCAGACACTCACTCACTCACTCACTTACTCACTCATACACTCACTCATCTATTCACTCACTCACTCATCTATTCACTCACTCACCTGCTCACTCACTCACCTGTTCACTCACTCTCTCACTAACCTATTCACTCACTCACTCATTTACTCAGACACTCACTTACCTATTCACTCACTCACTCACCCGTTCATTCGTTCATGCACTCACCTGTTCACTCACTCTCTCACTCACCTGCTCACTCACACACTCACCTATTCACCCACCCACTCACTCACTCAACTATTCACTCACTCACTCACCTATTCACTCACTTACTAACTCACTCACCTGCTCACTCACTCACTCACTCAGACACTCACTCACTCACTCATTCATACACACACTCACTCAGACACTCATACAATCACTCACTCACTCACTCACCTATTCACTCACTCACCTATTCACTCACTCACCTAATCACTCACTTACTCACTCACTCACTCACCTGCTCACTCACTCACTCACCTGTTCACTCAGACACTCACTCTCCTATTCATTCACTCACTCACTCACTCACTCACCTGTTCACTCATTCACACACTCACCTGTTCACTCACTCTCTCACTCACCTATTCACTCACTCACTCACTCACTCACTCACCTGTTCACTCACTCTCTCACTCACCTATTCACTCACTCACTCACTCACTCACCTGTTCACTCATTCTCTCACTCACCTGCTCACTCACACACTCACCTATTCACCCACTCACTCACTCACCTATTCACTCACACCTGTTCAGTCACTCATTCACTCATACACTCACCTGTTCACTCACTCTCTCATTCACCTATTCACTCACTCAGTCACTCACTCACACACTCATTCACTCTCTCTCTCACACACCCACCCACACACACACACACACTATACTCTCTTCCTCACTCATAAGCTCATTTACTCAGTCACTCACTCACATGCTCGCTCACACACTCATTCATGCAATCACACCCCCTCAATCACTCAATCACACACTCGCTCACACACTTATACACGTACTCACTCACATTTTCACTAACTCATTCACAATTACGCACTCACTTGCTCATTCACTCACTCACTCAATAGCTTACTCACTCTCACACACACTCAATCACATTCTTTCCCTCACTCAGACTGACACTCATTCACACACTGCCACTCACTCAATCGCTTACTCACTCACACTCACTCACTCTCTCACACTCACTCACTCTCTCACACTCACTCACTCATTAACTCTCACACTCACTTATTCTGTCACTCACAGTCACTCACTCACACACTCACTCATTCTCTCATTCACTCACTCACTCACTCAATAACTTGCACATTCATTCACTCACTCTCTCATACACTCACTGACTCATTCACTCAAACACACGCATGCACACACTCTCATTCGCTCACAATCATTCACTCACACACTCAGTCACTCAGTCACTCACTCCCTCCCTCCCTCACTCACACACTCCCTCACACTCACTGACACTCACTCACTGACTCGTTTACTCACTCCCTCACTCACTAATTCTCACACCTACTCACTCACACACATTCACTTATTCACTCACTTGCACTCATTCACTCACTTAGCCACTCCCTCCAACCCTCCCTCCCTCCCTCTCTCGAGCATTAACGCTCACTCACACACTCACTCACTCACACTCTATAACACTCACTCAAACACATTCAATCACTCTTTCACTCACACTCATTCACTCACATACCCACTCCCTCCCTCCCTCGGTCATTAACAGTCACTCACTCACTTACACACTCACTCTCTATAACACTCACTCAAACACATTCAATCACTCTTTCACTCACACTCATTCACTCACACACCCACTCCCTCCCTCCCTCGGTCATTAACAGTCACTCACTCACTTACACACTCACTCACTTACTCACACTTACTCACAGTCACTTACAATCACTAACTCATTCACTCACTCTCTTTAACACTCACTCACTCACACTCAATCACTTACTCACTGACTTACTCACTCACTGAGTCGCTTACTCACTCACACACCAGCCACACACATTCATTCATATTCTCTCACTCACTCATTCAATCACTCACTTTCTTAATCACTCACTCAGACACATTCATTCACTCATTCATTTACACTCATACACACCTACTCACACACTCACACTCACTCATACTCACTTCCTCAATCACTCTCACATTCTCTCAGTCACTCATTCACTCACTCACTTACTCTCTTAATCACTCACTCATTCATTCACACTCATTCACTCACTCACTCACTCGCACACACACTCATTCATTCAATCGCTTACTTACTCACTCACTCTCACACACACACACACACACACACACAGACTCATTCACATTCTCTAACTCGCTCACTCACGCACTCAATTAATTATCCACTAATTTGGATTTAACTCATGAAGTTCAGCACAGTTCGTTATTTAGATTTAGATTAAAAATCCATAGATGTGCTAGAAATGTGGAAATATGATCTAAAATCTAAAATAAAAATAATTGTATTCAGAGGATTGAAATCACTTGTTTAATTACATTTTTGTTATTTTATATGGGCTACACAGAACTGGCAGCAGACGCTCAGCAACGAGGATGGAATGTGAAAGTCCTTCAGGTTGAAGTGGGATGCAGAGGTTTTGTGGCTATTTCCACCATTAGGCTGCTGAAGGACCTCGATATCCTCTGCGACAGACAATTAGATAAGTCTCTGAGGCAACCGAAAGAAGCAGCCAGTGGATATGGGTCAAGCGGAAGGACCCTTGCTGGGCTCAAAAAACATCAGGACCCACTCACCCCCCACCACCTCTCACTTGAAAAATCCAGGTCAGAACCTTCTAGGAGAAGGGGGGAACAAGGTATGCAGTCAGCTTTAGGCTTGACTCATTGGAGAGGACGCCCCTGCCTTGCATAGTCCTGTGGGATACTCATGATTGGGCATGGGACACGAGCTCAGGTTTGATCATCCTGTAGCTGGCCACCTATGATGAGGGTGTCTAGTGTTCTAAGGCTGAAACACCCCCTGATTCAAAGGTACACTACTGACAATGTGTCCCAAATTTACATCTTCCCATGGTTGAGAGACAGTTCCCACGCCATTCAGCAAGGCAAAATGTGTGGTTACCATCTACTGGCACAACGGACAGTGTACCATTACAGCCCATGTTTTATGAATTTCATAATTTAAGCAAAACCTTTCATGTGTTTAAATACTGAAATGTATTTAAATATTACAAAGCAATTGAAATCTTTAGTTAAGCAAGACTTGTGGAACAATGTTATGCATTATTTTTACATTAATTGTGGTAATTAATTTTTATTTAATAGTTATTTTTAACATAGCTTCATTCTCAGTGTTTTACAGCCTCGTATGTCATTCTCTCTGTTATTCTACAGCTCTGTTCGTCGTTCTGGACACATTTTTCACTTCTGTGTTTTTTATTATAGCTTTAGTTTCCCCTTATTTTAATTAAACCACTGACATTTACAGTCGTTTTATGTCGCTTCACAACCATTTATGTAAACTGGCTAAAAGATTAAATTTGGCTCAAACACTGCACAAGTGAAAACAAACTTAAAATAAAATCTTAATTATGTCCTCCCAACACATTAACCTATTAAGTTATGGGTAATACTTATCATATTCATGCATGTTTCAAAGTCGAATATAGTTTAAATCCTAGACCGCATCCACCCAGAGTGCAGCCCCACATCCTCTACAATTCTGTTTGACTCCCAAAATACTTTATGAATGAGAGTATGGCTGTATTTGTGTGTGTGTGAGTGTGTGTGCGTGTGCGTGTGTGTGTGTGTGTTCATGAGCATGTGTAATTTCTAGAACTGCCTAATCAGCTGTTGAGCTGTTTACAGCCCCCCATAGCCTGGAGGAGCCCCAGTGAGCCCAATGACACAGACACTCACTCACACACACACACACACACACACACACAAAGCGTGCACACATATGTACACACACACACACACACACACACTCACACGTGTAGCCTCAGCCTCATTATGCCGAGTGTCATTTGCAATGCTGAATTAGGGCCCACAGGTGAGAATATAAAACATCCGCTTTTAATAGCAAACAGTGCAGGGGATGGACCACTCTGCACCATGGAGACATTCTAATGTGCAATTACCCCCAAATAATAAAAATCAACGTATTTCAGTAGAATTTATAATGCTGGTGTCTGTCAGTGCGGTGGGAAATATAAAAGCTGAAAAGGAGGAGATTTCTAATGCAGAGTAGAAAAGTGTTGATTCACATCACACAGATTCCACTTTGGACAATGAATTTTTTTTTTTTTTTTTACCACAACCTGACTTACCTGAGTTACACTGTTGGACTGTTAAACATAACTCCATATTTCTGGACACCATTTGAATACAGCCCTTTACACACATTCACACACATGTTGGTATTGCTATATTTATGAGGACATTCTATTGACCCGTTTGATACTGTAAGTCAGTAAAAACACGCCTGCACCTAAACCTGACCCTGACCTTCAACCTCAGTAACCAAAAGGTAACTTTTCTGCTTTTTTCAGCTTTTCTAAAAAAAAGTTACTTTTGTGTTAAAAAGTTCATATTTCTCTGTCAGGACCAGCAGAATGTCCCAACATCATTATGAGGATATTTGGTCCTTACAAAGTAACACACACACACACACACACACACACACACACACACACACACTAACATATGCTTTGATGTTTAGTTTTATCTGTAACACACACTGATGTGCCTCTTCATTAAATCCACCTACTTTGTATCCATACTCATGCTACAGCTCCCCCTCACCTCTACTGACCATACAGGTGCTCTTTGTAGTTTACTATCACAGACTGTCATCCATCTGTTTCTCTGCATCATTCATTATCACCCTTTACCCCCTCATCAGTGACGAGGACCCCCACAGGACCACCAGTGAGCAGGTATTATTATTATTAGTGGTAGTAGTTTCTAAACACCTTAGTGTCGCTGCTGGACTGAGAATAATCCACCAATAAAATCAGCCAGCAGTGACCTGTGTACAGAAACTGTCCACTGATGAAGGACTAGAGAATAACACAAACAGTGTATTCTACATATGTATGTGTATATATGTGTATATGTTTGTGCAATGTAAATATATATACTATATATATTCTATAGATTTGTGTATATTCATGCAAAATGGACAAATGTATTGGGATACTTTTCCAGGGATTGTGGTAGACCCCTTACTTCCAGTGAAGGAGAATACCTCATCAGACCAAGACATTCTGGACAGCTCCATGCTTCCAACTCTGTGGACCCAGTTTGTGGAAGAAGCTTTTCTATTCCAGCAGGACTGTGTCCCAGAACACAAA
>JBBPCY010000023.1:13218176-13230684 GCA_037974405.1 Brachyalestes nurse | reverse complement strand
AGATATAGATAGACAGATATATATATATATATAGAGATATCGATATAGATAGACAGATATATATATATATATATATATATATATATATAGATATATATAGATAGATAGCTAGAAAGCAGTGAAGACTCACAGAGAGTTCAGATTTCAGAAGAGCTGTTGATTTGCGATGTGCTCTGCTCGGTGTTGTGCTACATGAATAAAACAGCCAGATAATGTTCAAAGTGTGTCAAACGGGCGGCAGACCTCTCAATGAACTCGCAGTATACGTAGTTAGCCAAGCTGGAGAGGCCGAGCTAAAAACCCACGGTTTATTACGCCTGGCTGAGCGAACCAGAGCGTGTTACTCCACTCCTATAAAGCAGCCAAATAAATGTCAGTACTGCTAAAAGGCCACAAAGCACCAAATGAACTAGTCTGCTGCTGGTGTCACCCTCCCTGCTGTACACTCTTAGACATGACGCTGCTACAAAGGGCTCTCTGACCGATGCCAAAGAAGACCCACTTTGGGTTCCCTAAAGAACCAGATTTTAAAAATAGAAATATTCCTTGAACCTTTACCTAACTGTAATTCACACAAATCAGTATTTACACAACGGTTAAAAGGTTCTTTAGGGAGCCAAATGTGTTTCTTCTCTTGTAACGTTCTATTTAAGAGAGTGACAGACTCGGAAGAAGAATGACTTTAAGTTCTGTTAAGAGCCGTGCCTGAGAAATAGACGTGCGTGAAGAAACTACAGGTTCTATTGCGATTTGAGGGTTCTTCCTGGAACCTCCGCTTTGGGCGGAAGCTCGGATTCAAATTCGAAGCGTTTCTTCGCTCTCGCGCATCTCACTGACCATTATTTCAGGCACTTTTATTTTTTAAGTGTGCATAGAGAACACTGACAGCGGTTCTAATGTGTTTCTACAAATGCTACAGCAACAGGCCGTTTCAGATTGTGAACCGCGGCAGAGCCGCTCATTACCCATGTTATACCTGTCATTACCGCAGTGCTTGTCTCCTCTGTCTGAGAGACACATCAACAAAGTGGAGAATCCAAATCCAGAACCATCTGTTCAATTATTGCAGAGCCATTGCTAAGACGCCGATGAGCACCTAGTGGCTGTAAACAGTCTAAATAAGTGTCTATGCTAACGGCTAGCAGACTGAACCTACAGGTCACCCTCCAGCTCAGCCTTTGGAAAGGCCCTCAAATGATCTCCCTTAGGACCCACTAACCCAGCATTGGATTGAGCCAATTTACCACCAGCTATTCCTCACATTCAGGAGCAGGTCTCTCTCACTTTTTCTCTCTCCTGTCAGCCCGTAGCCCTCTCTCTCTCTCTCCCTCTCTCTCTCTCTCTCTCCCCCTCTCCCTCCCTCTCGTGTGTCTGTCTGTAATGCTGTCTTTCTCCCTCCTGTCTCTGTCAACACCCCTGTGTCTCTGGCACCAGGAGATATGATGAAATATGTCTGAGAGATGTGGATTGTTTTAACTTTTGGTTTTGGTAGTTCTGGTAGTTCTTAACTTTACTCAGTGCTGATAAGTGATGCTTCGTGCAATCTCCGCTGCCTCCACCTTCGGCCCCTTTTTTAAACATGCCAGCAGTAGAAGTAAAGAAAGAAAAGAAAAGAAAAAAACCCCCACAGATTTAAAAATTAAAAAAAAAAAATAAGCACCTGTTCTTCCAGCAAGACAGAAGTACTCGCTACTTTTTGGAGAGCCTTTGAGGTTCTTTGTCCTCAATAAGCAGAACAGAAGAAGAGCGCGTGTTATTTCCAGAGATCAAAGGCAGTACCTGCAGGAGACGTTACTTGTGTTTTTACTCAATTAAGTGACATTTAGGTTTTGAGGTAACCTCAATGTTCGTCTTTCAACTTTCAGAAGGCAGAAGAGATTATTACTCATAATTCCTGGATCTTAGAGAACCCGGTTATAGAAGAAAAACAGACACTCTCTGAAACACTCCAGCGTGTAGCATAAACGTCGTGTTCCAAAACTTTTCAAACTAACTTTCAAACTAAGCAGAAAGATGTTGAAATAAAACCAGTGAAAAGATTTAAATTATTCCGGATGCCACCCACACTGAGCAAAGACTGTGTGGTTCCATTAAAGGTCACTGGAGGTCAAGTATAGTTTTGTGTCAGACCTTTATTTAAAAAAATCGGAGTCAGAAAGAGTTCTTTGCATGATGCCATAGAAGAACCTGTCTGGTCTCTCAGTTAAGGAGATGCATGAGTCAGAAGAACCTTTTTGAAAGTCAAAGAAGCTCCACATGAAGCTTTTACCTTAATGTGGTAAAAAAAAAAAATCATTATAATTCAAAACATATTTTAAAGAACTTTGTGAAAATGTTTTTTTACAAATGGCAGCTGATTCTAAATTAAACCTTTTTTACTAAGATTGGAAGTGTGAAGGCTCCTCACACCCACAGATATTGTCTTTAAAATTGGTTTTGGAGGGAACAAAAAAGAGGGTCTTCTATGGCGGTGTGCATCTTCTATGGCAGTGCTAAAAAAAAAAAAAAAAACCCACTTGTGGCATATTTTTCCCCTCTCAGACTTTTTTTTTGCTGATGTTGTCAACAAGTCTAACCCAGTTATTCCACACGATTAAAATAAAGGTGTCAGACAGGGCTCTTTACGCAATGCCGCGGGGGGGGGGAGAGAAAAAAATAAATCTTTGAATGAATTGGAGAACCACTTTTTGTAAATGAGTGTGAAGAAAATTTATAAATGGTTTAAAGAATCTTCACGTGACTTTAAAGTTTGGAGAAATAACTCATATTAGTATAGGAGCTTTCCTCTTATATTACTCTTATATTAGTATACTAGCTTTCCTCTTATAGTACTCTTATACTAGCATAGGAGCTTTTTAAAAGCAGTTTAAAGAACCCTTTAGGGCACTTTTTTTAAAGAGTATAAGTGGAGAGAGAGTCTGTAACATAGACAGAAAGATGGATAGTGAGAGTTACGACTCAAAAACAAACTGAATTCTTGTTGGAGCTTCGGTCTGAGCCAGAGAGGTCTGTGCTGGTGGCGATCCTTGGTCCGAAGGGTTAACGTGCACTTTGGTGTTTGTGTGTTTGAGTCCATGGTGGTAGCCCTGTAGGCCGTTACAGTGGGAAAGCAGTGCCCTAATTCCGTCTCTGAGCATGTGTCACATCCTTCCCTATCCTACACACACACATAAACGCACATACACATACAGACACTCTATAATTATGGGAGTGTATCTGTGAGGACAGGGGAGGGGAGGAGAGGAGAGTTGGGCAGCAACAGAAGTTGCACGTGTTCCCAGAGTGGGTGGGATCTACTGTTGTTTTTAGCTCTAAATGCCTGTTTGACTTGGCTGGATTTTCCAGGGAGGGGCACCAACTTTTTTTTTTGCGCAACCTGTCAGGGAACTTCTAGGGACATCGGATCCCATCGTTCTCTCTTATTCTCCTCCTTTCTTCTATTGTGTTTGGCCAGTATGAGCCCACCTCTGTTACAGTGTTTGTGTGTGTGTGTGTGTGCGTATGTGTGTGTGTGTGTGTGTGTGTGTGTGTGTGTGTGCAAGGCCCAGTGCAAAGACTTTTCACTAGGAGTTCATGCGCAAAGTGCCGTCGCCCCACATTTACGCAGCTTTTGGGAGTTTACAAATATGCATGGAAGAATTCTGCCGTTAGCTGCAGCCAATTCAAGGAGACAAACCCCACACAGCCTGCGGGAAAACCTTTCCGGAGAAAACCCGCAGTGTTTACTACATTTACAGAAAGTAAACAGCCATAAAGTCAGATGCACTAATAAAGCTGAATGACAAAGTATGGAGAGAACCTTCTCAAAAAGCTTCACAAACGAGCTTCAGAAATACATAGTCCTTCCTCTCGGCCCAGACATACACACCGCCCTATTCGGCGTGATTGTTCCCTATCTGTAAAATTACATACCCTTCCCTCTCCCCCACCCAGCCAAGCTCGTTCATCTCATTCAGCATACAGTTCTCTTCATTTAAAGATATGTGTGTGTGTGTGTGTGTGTGTGTGTGTGTGTTTTTTTTTTTTCTTTTACTGGACTATATGTCTAACTGGTAATTATAGCAACCGTTTCCTAGCAACAGTGCAAGGGATATTCAACAGTTGATTGGTAAGTGCTCAGATTTGATCGAGACCGAAGGGACGTGATGAGAAAGAAAGACTTTACCTGGTAGACAGTGGCATCAATTTTATTGTATTTTTTTTTTTTAAAGTGCTCGCTTGTGTTCAGAGCAGATAAATCCAGTCAACAACTTTGGGCTGGGCGTCTGAAAGCAATCCATCCAAATGCCTTCAGTGACCGCCGGAGCAGACACACTGAGATTATGCTCTATTCATAGCTGTGAATGAAGGACAATGCTGCCAAACAGCTCCTTATAAAGTCAGCGTACACATTTTCAGGGAATCCGCAGGTACAGTCCAGCTTTCATTCATCCATGCCTGGGGGCCAAAAACCAGTTGAATAAAAAGAGTCGCCCACAAAGTCTTCACAGGAAGTGTGACGACAGGTGGTTTGTAGTCTTGGGGCACTTTATTTGACGGCTACCTACACAGAGACTTCATAACACACTAAGTAACATATTTATAAGACAGTTATGACCGTTCATTCACAAGTAATGGAACATATAATCCTCTGAGAAGGTAGCTTTTAATTTAATCAGTTAGGAAAATATTCTATATAAAACAGAGATGTGCTGTTGTCATGTGATGTTCAGATGCATTGCAGAAAAATATGCAATGAAAGAAAGACTTTTTTCATAAACACTAAAAACGAACATATGGGTACCGATTGAATAAACTAACTGTTGAAAGAAAAAAAAAAAAAATTAAATGAGTGAGAGGAAGGTGTAGATTGCAAAAGCTGCCTTTTGCCCTCCAAACTTTGTTCCTTGAGTTTTGAAACTAGGACCTGACCCCCTTTGCCTTCCTGTGTTTTGTTTGCGAACGTCACCAAGACTACTGCGTGTGCTTATTACACACACAAAAAAAGATTAAACATGGGTAGTTCAACATTATCAGGCCTCAGACATTGTGGTCTAGTGGTCATGAAAAGCTGACAGCAAAATCTGTTAACCACTAGGAAGCAAGAGGAGAGAGAGAGAGAGAGAGAGTGGCCTGATAAATGTATAACTGGTCTGACTAGACGACACTGGTTCATGCTCTACAACAGATAATAAATCATCTATTCACATATACACCTGCTTAAATACACTTTAATTCAAGTCTGGGCAAATAACTGGTAGCATGGGAATTCCAAGGTATCTCGAATGCCACAAAGAATCTCATAATTTGTTTTGTTTTTCTGTCTTTTCTTATTTTTTCCTAAACAGATTCCTATAAAATTATGGCACACGGTGAGGAAGACCTCATTGGGATTCCCTTCCCAAATCACAGCAGTGATGTCCTGTGTAGTCTCAATGAACAGCGACGCGATGGTCTGCTCTGTGATGTTGTCCTGGTGGTGAAGGACCAGGAGTACCACACCCACCGCTCAGTGTTGGCTGCGTGCAGCCAATATTTCAAAAAACTTTTCACAGTGGCGACTGGTGATGGGGACCCGAGCCAGCATGGTGTCTACGAGTTGGACTTTGTAGCGCCTGAATCACTGACAGCAATTCTGGAGTTTGCGTACACGTCGACGCTGACGGTGACAGCATCCAACGTGAAAGAGATCCTGGGTGCGGCAAGGCTTCTGGAAATCCCCTGCATTATCAATGTTTGTCTGGAGATCATGGACACAGGGGGAGGAGGAGGAGGCACTGGAGGTGGTGAAGGAGAGGGAGACGAAGAAGAGTATGAAGAGGATGACGAAGAGGAGGATGAGGAGGATGAGGAAGAAGATGAAATGGCAGAGGAGGTAGAGGATGAGTCAAAAGATGAGGATCATGATGATGATAATCTCAGCGAAAGATCAGTGCAGGCAGATGGTCCCGACAAGGAAAGACAAACTGCTGTGGGAGAGAGAAGAGCAGAAAGCCCACCTTGCAGCTCCCAGCAGAGGGCAGCCTCAGACAGAGAGAGGCTTGATTCACAGAGGTGCCATTCAGGCACTCCGGAAAACCTACAAGGTGACAAATCCAGGGAGCAAGAAGGACTGGAGGGCAGAGCGCTGAAAGACTTTTCCATCGAGTCCCTTCTTCAAGAAGGACTGTACCCAAAGATGCCAGGATTGGAAAGAGGGACTGGCTTCTCCTCACTGCTTCCTGGATTCTATCCCACAATGTGGGCAACAGATTTCCCAGGCCTTCCCCAGCTCCTCGACCCTCATCGCCCACCTCACCCTTACCCCCCTGCCCCGATGGAGAGTGGACCCTTAGACCTCGCCATAAAGAAAGAGGTCATCAAAGAGGAGCTGAAAGATGACCTTCCCAACGCTCTTCTCCACAGAGATTTCCTCAAAGACTTCATGAGCCCTGGGGTTGGCATGGGCCCTGAGCCTTCGCTCAGTCAGATTAAAGATGAGGCAGACCTGCGTAACTACTTGAGCTTTCTCTCAGCATCTCACTTAGGGACGCTGTTTCCCCCATGGCAGCTGGAGGAGGGGCGGAAGCTAAAGCCCAAAGCGTCGCAGCAGTGTCCAATCTGCAACAAGGTGATCCAGGGTGCAGGAAAACTACCTCGGCACATGCGGACACACACTGGGGAGAAGCCCTACATGTGCACCATTTGCGAAGTCCGCTTTACCAGGTGAAATACTCACTGAACACAGTAGATGTCAGGGCATGCCACATACTACTCAGATAGACTGTGAGCCAAAGGTCTATGCCATAAGGGCAGCTGACAGAAAGTCTCAAGGGAGCGCCCTTGGAAAACACACTCGGCAGGGAGGTGAGATCCATATTGCTCAGGTGTGAAAGTCAAGGTTTTGGACATGAAATGATTAGCCTTTGAATACCTTAAACTGCGAGGCACCATAACGAATTTGTGACCTCAAAAGTCCTCACTCTGGGAACTATGTTTATGTGCACATCAGTTTTGAAGTAATTACTGAACTATTAGTAGGAGTAACACAATGATGAACCCTATAATTTACAACTGAACTATTAGCCTGGAGTTTAAAGCGTTGGAACAATGATGAATGAAACATCATTTTGCAACCCTAGTCACATTTTGGCAGCATGGGAAAATGTGAATTCGGAGCAAAGAGAAAGTAATACATGCTGCAGCAAAGAATAGCTTAATCATTCTTACCTCTCGGGAAAATCTGAGCATTGGCGTGAGTAAGTTTATGGCTCAGATTAAAACATAAATGTTCAAATGTAAATGTTTTGATAAGTGTTTTAGGGGATGCCATAATTCTTCATCAAAGTGTTCGAAAGCCTTTTGAAGGTTGTTTAGTCATAATGCGCAGAGGCAGAGAATGGCATGAAGGTTAAGGGGATGGCTAAACCAAACCATGTCAGCCTCGCAGGGAGGAAGGTGTGAGAGCACAAGGGCCGATCAAATCGTGCACCCCACGCATGCAGATGCAAGTGTGGAAAGCTTTGTGCAATGTTGTGGTCAACTTCATTTAGAGCTTCTCAGCGGTTTCCATACTGTAATCACACGTAAGAAAATACAACCTTTGTTTCACATCTCAAGGGGCGCCTACTGTACTGCAGGATGACAGATAGTTCGACGAACAAGATTGAAAACGAGAAAACAGATCAGAGAGAGAGGGCAGGAATGATATGACTTGAGCTGCTGAATCACTTATCTGGAATACCACATAAAAAATGATGTGCGCACTCTCATCCTTCCCTGTTTGCTTTTAACCATGAAAACTCAACCAATGTGTGTGAGTGTGTGTGTGTGTGTGTGTGTGTGTTTGTGTGGGTAGTTGCTTTCAGCACCATTTGTCTTGAGGTTTAGCAGGGATTTTTCAGGCACAAATGGCATGCAAACCTACCCTATCTTTCATAACTGTCGAAGGATAACCCCAAACCCTCCTGTTTACTCACTGTCTGTCTGTCTGTCTGTCTGTCTGTCTCTCTCTCTCTCTCTCTCTCCCTCCCTCTCTTTCTTTTTATATCTCTTTCTCCCTCTCTTCAGGCAGGACAAGCTAAAGATCCACATGCGTAAGCACACGGGCGAAAGGCCCTACATCTGCCTCCACTGCAACTCCAAATTCGTGCACAACTACGACCTGAAGAACCACCTGCGCATCCACACGGGCGTGCGGCCCTACCAGTGTGAGCACTGCTACAAAAGCTTCACCCGCTCCGACCACTTGCACAGACACATCAAGCGCCAGAGCTGCCGCGTCTCGCGCCCGCGGCGGGGACGCAAGCCTTCCGCCTGGCGCTCCTCCAGCTTCCTCTACCCTCCGGACCCGCACCCGCTCCAGGGGGAAAGGACCCTGCGGCTGCCCGCCCACGGGCCGCCTGTGCCGGGTCATCTGGCGGAGGTGCGCCCTCCGGTCGGTAGAGGGCTGGAGGATTTGGACGCGAGCGGCAGGGAGTGCCTGACAGACAGGAAGCTCATCTCAGAGGAGGTGGAGAGGAAGAGGGGGGTGTTTGCCTTCGCCCTGGCCAGGGAGGACATTCTACCACACCCGTCCTTCTACCCTGCCACCCCTGACCCCTGGACCATGAGACTGGAACGAGCTCCGCCCATCCCAGAGGCTGCAAACTGACCCCTGAACAATTTACAGTTGCGCACAAACTCTTTTAACACTTTGCTTTAATTTCTGTTTTTCTGAAGCGTTACCTGGAACAACTGTCAGTGCAAGAAGACAACTCTTGTCACAGTTCCTTAGAAAGCATAATTGGCAATTTCTGATTTTTAGCTGTTTTTTATTGTCTGCTTCTTAATGTGATGACAGGGATTTTAAATACTTTAAAATAGATCAAAAAGCGTTAATATCCTGGATGTATGTATTTGTATTTATGATTCTTATGGTCGTTTTATGCTTCTGCATTTGCTAACAAGGGTAAATTAAGGTGGGACTCAGACCTGCCCACAGACTGTTAAGTGCAATCCATCTTATTTCCAAAGTTCCACAGTTAAGTCAGGTATTTAAGGGACAAACACTTTACACGATCTATATCAGAAATAAGCTACAGACGGTGAGATTTGCATCATGTCATGCTATCGGACAAGCTACTTTGATCTATTTCAGCTTACTGTATATGTTCGTCTATGCAAAAATTATGAGGAAAAATGTGAATTTTTATCAAAAAAAAAAAAAAGAAAACCTGAGAAAAAGTTTAAAAAGGTAAACTGTAGATGTAGACTTTTTGGAAAATCTTAAGACTATCATAATAAGTGAAAATATTTTAATCTGCAATTTTTCCAAAATAAAAAAAAGTTGAAAATAAAACAAAAGTTCAGAAAAAACAAGATTTGGATTTTTTTCTGTACACTTTTTACTCTTGTTTTACTTGCAACATCTCTAGTTTACCCTTGGTTAGTAACCAATGCTTTGTCTGCAGTATTGTACATATTTTATATGATGTTTTACATAATCGTATGGTGAAGTTGCTAGTTGGTGTAAAGTATTTTTGACTTTTGAACATTGCAAAACATCCAAAGATGTGCTGGTTGAGGACAAACTTGAAAGTCTTTTTGAATTCACGTTTTTAAATACTTTTCAATGCTCCTAAATCGCTTGACTAAAGTCCTTTAGTCTTCTATCTTTTTCCAGCTATAATTTGCCAGTTTAAAGTGTATTGCAGGTGCTTGTCTTGTACGGAAATTAAAACAGGGATCGAGTCCACCCTTTTGATATTATTGTTGCTCTTTTTATCTGAATGAATATTGTACGTCATTGTTGTTCGAACCGAAATGGAGAAAATATTTTCATGCTATTTATGCATATTTAAATAGGCCTTGGCTATATTTTGCTAAGATGTTTTATAAAGACACTAAAATGAATGTGTCCATCTTTGTATATACAAGAGATTGGCCTTTTGTAAGAAGAGAACGTGTGTCTGTGTGCTGTTTAGGTTTTGAATTAGCTCAAACTGGAAACTGGAAACAATTCAGTTGTCATCTCTGCAAGAAAAAATACACTCTTTATCACAATAGACTTCTCCCCTAAAAGTACAGCCGATGTTCATATCATAGGCCTGTCACAATCATCAAATAATTTCAATTTGTTAGCTATTAAGGTAAAAACTTAAAGTGGCCTAAGCTCCCAACTGGCAACAGAAACAACTCTAGCTTAAATAAACAAATAATATGTATGGCCACTCTAAAAATGTTAACAATCATCAAATAAACAGACATTATTCACTACCACCATCTAAACCACACATCAAAGAAGCAAATATCAAATAACCAAATATCACTCACCACCGACCTCTAATGGTTACAGCACACAGTCTAAACGTTTGTTTTTGTAAAAACCTTGATGTTTCAATACATGTATATTCTGGTTTTTTATGTATTTACCTCGACCCGGAATGTAAAAACACCCAATTCACACTGTTTGTTGTGGCGTAAATACACAATTGTGAAAGCTAACAACAGCAGAAAATAAAAACAATTACTGCGGTCAGGCTAAATAAATGCAATTGGGTGATCATGCAATAATTGTGACAGGCCTAGCTCAAATAAAAAAAAAAAAAATATTGTTACTAAAAATCTGAACAACAATGAGCAAATAGACTAGTTAATTTTTTTTTTTACACTTGTTGAATTCAGAAAGTGAATGTCCCAAAAAAATCCTAAGTCATAACTGACGAGGCTCTTGAAGAGTCTTTCTAGAGCTGCCCTTTTGGTGATATTGATGAAACTATACTTGCACTATTTGTTTGAGGCGAACATCTATAATGTTTAACCATTTCTTGAGAAGTTAAAACAGTCACGTAAAATGTTTAAGACATGCACTTTATTGGTCCTATCATTAGAAGGGTCACCATCAGAGTTGCTTATAATGAACGTGTTTTGTTTGTGCATTAAATTTCATTCCTGATTAAATGAACCAAATTAATGAATGAATTATTAAGGTGTGGAATAACAAATAAAACATTTTTTTGCAAACAGTTAATGGTCTCATCTTTTGTGTGTTTCATGGGCAGAAACAACACGATGCATGTTTCAAAACTATTTATCTCTGCACTATGTGTGTATTTGTCATTGTGTAACATTAGAACCCATACAAATCAACATAATATACATTACAGAAACACACTGTTTTTAAAAAAAACTTGAGAAGATTGATGAACACAAGCATTTATGAGTTAAGCTCAGTACTGAACAGTAACTGAACTGTAAATATTATCCTTGTTCCAGGAAAAAACGGGAAATTGTTGTTATACACTCACCTCACACCATAAATCCCAACTGTTTTTTTTTTTGGTTGGTTGGGGTTTTTTCCTGGGGTGTGCTTTCTTTCTTTATATTTGTGTTTTTCTGAACAAATAAATGCTCGTTGCAGAGTCAAATAGGTGATCCTAACATTTCCCCAGTACTTTCATACACAGTGGTATATACTGAAATGTTACAGGCGTGTAGGATTTGTTGCACTATCAATTATTAAATTAAGCAAAGTCTGTAGGTGATGTTTTAATTTAAAAAATAAAACTGATTCAAAGTGACTCATCAGATCTTATATAAATGTAACCAAATAAAACATTCTAGTTCAATTTAAAATTAAATTCAGTAAAATGTTCTAAAATGATCATTTTGAGGTCACAAAACCAGCACATTTACGTATAGTCACATTTATCCCCTCCCGTTCACAATGAAGTTGTAAGGAGTGTTTTTTTAATGATGTACAAGTGCAGACTGCTTTTTAATGATGTACAACATAGGGTCATTTACATATTTCAGTCTCAAATAATAGCCCTTAAAAAATAAGGGATAAATAGAGGTTGGAATATTGTGTAAAAATGAATTAGACAATGTACTGAATGAGTTATTTATGGTACATACACTCAGGGGACCTCAGGGAAAACATTAAAATATAATAAAATACAAGAAGAAATTAGGATGTAGGCCCTCAAAAATGTAAAATCTGAAAATGTAAGGCAAGATTGACTGGCCTTTCAAAAACGGAATTTAATTTTATGGCTGCTGTGAAAAATGGGTAAACAGTGTCCCCAGACTCAATGTCTCAGGGCTGATGGAGGGGTTTTGACCTGAGAAGACTGACTAGAATGTGCAAGTATTATGTTGGTAACATCAATTAGGACACCAGCTGCACCAAATAATAACACCCCCTCCCGGGTTTTGTCGGGGGTGTTACTTTTTGGGGCAGCTGGTGACCTGGTGGTTAGGGAGTTGCCCCTGCAATAAGTAGGCCGTGGGTTTGACTCCTAGGACTGCTAGTGGCACCACTGACGTAACCTTGAGGAAACCCCACACTCTGCTTCCCAGGCTCTGTGTTCCTGGCTGCCCACTGCTTCACTTGGTGAATGGGTTAAATGGGTTAAATGAGTTAAAAGGGTTAAATGTGTTCAATGTGTTAAATGAGTTAAATTGGCTAAATGGGTTAAATGGGCTAAATAAATAATAATAATAATAATAATAATAATAATAATAATAATAATAATAATAATAATAATAATAACAATAATAATAATAA
>JBBPCY010000023.1:13201847-13218076 GCA_037974405.1 Brachyalestes nurse | reverse complement strand
AGAAACTCCAAAATCTTGTGGAAAGCCTTCCAAGAAGAGTGGAAGCTGTTATAGCTGTAAAAGGGGGACCAACTCCAGATTAAAGTCTATTAATTTGAATGCAACGTCATTAAAATCCCTGTTGGTGTAGTGGTAGAGACTTCCAAATACTTTTGTTCATATAGCGTATGTGGTAGACAAATACAATATGCATATTTCTATTTTTTCATGAATAATAACAATTTTCTGTCATTTCCTAGCATACCCCTTTACCTGCAAATGTGCACCTACAAATAAAAGTACATTACATTAACACTGGCATAAATATGAATGTTGTTACAGGGCATTAAAGAATGGGGTGGAGGTTCCATACAGGGCCAGAAGAGTGAAGACTGAGTGAGAAGCAAACAAAACAGTGGCAACGATGTCTTTTAAGTCCCTGTTGGTGTAATGGTCACGTGTCCCAATACTTTTGTCCATATAGTGTATCATATTTTTGGGTGAATCCAGTAAATCAAATATTTAAAAATGAGAAATTACATTTCACCTGGTATGCTCTGCTGGTTGGTAAATCGAAAATGACAAATTGTAATAAATGGTAATAAAAAAATCTCAATAAAAAATTATGTCCTGTCATCGTCCCCACCCCTTGTGCATACTGGTGTTTGGCAGGTTATGTCAGGTTGGGATGGTGGAATAACAAATATTTTTGCAGGTCTGGTATTGCTGGTTGCTGTTATAATGGTTTTCGCAGAGGTCATGACATAGAAGAGGTGATTTATTTAAAAAGTGATCACCAAGGGTGTCCCTTTTGGTGTTTGGCTGAATAAATATTCACACAATCCTAAATGTAAACAATTTTAGCCAAAAAAAAAATGCTGCCCAATGTGTAACCAGGTTACATCAAGAGATCACCAGTAGGTCTTTAGTTTAATACAAAACCTCTCGCAGTCACAAGATGATTAGAGATTAGAGAGCCATAACGAGTGGAGACCCTTCCTGACAGGTGTGTTGCATGATAAAATCAAACAACTAACAGTTGGTTTAGCATTTAGCAACACTACCAGTCTCCACACGGCACACTTTGGTTGGACATGTACACTCTGCAAAATAAGCCTAATGCAAAATGTATAACTGTGATGTAAACGTAATCAGAATTATGCCATGCTTTGGTGGTATGCTTACCAACTCTGAACAGGCTGAGTTGACCTTGATTTTGGACTAAAATTTAAAAAATGGTTTGTTGAGCATGAATGGCAGGAGTTTCGGTCACAAAGACAACTCAACCGGCCAGTGCTGCACTAGAAGCCAAGACTATAACTGTAACTGTAAGCATCATCATCAATATAAGTACAGTTCTAGAGAATTGCAGAATCTATTCCACGATGCATTCAAGCTGTTCTAGGGGTGGCACAAGACACTTTATGTCCTGGTATATCAAAGTAGGAATGCTGCCCATTCTGCCTCCTCACAGTAATCTGTTGACACAGGGTAAATGGGGACACTTTAAAACTGTGCCCAGACTCAACAATCACGATTCAAGCATTAAAGAAATCATCTGTTGCACTAAGAACCTGTTAACTGTTACTTTCTACATATGTTACCTAGAATCTGCTTTCTAGTGAAGGCAGACAAATACTCAAACCCCATTCAGGACGTATAAACAACAAAACTGCACAGCAGATGAAAGAGAGGCGGAGAAGGATATTTCAAAAGCCGAGTTTCCACAGAACTGAACACAAACACTCATTCCAATAACCTTCAGCAGAAGAGCCTTTACTAGAACTGGACATTACAAAGACGAAGCCACACATGCTCGGCCCCTCGTTGCTGAGGTAATTTTCCAAAAATCAGTCATGCACACAGTGACCTTTAGTGGTACCTTTGAATGCACAGATGTTAGATGGAACTAACAGAGAGACGCTGCAGAGGTTTAACTTTAAAAATATCTCTCAGTGGTTACACATAAATTCTATCTCTCTCTCTCTCTCTCTCTCTCTCTCTCTCTCTTTCTTTCTCTCACACACATATACACAATTAGATGTGGATACAAATTCAAGTTTCTATTACAATAATTTCCATGATTTCCATCAGCCAACAATTACCCCACTCATGACTTTACTCTGATGTACCCACATGCCTACTTTGGATCTTTGGCAGTGATTTCCAGAAAATACAGCAAATGCGAGGCCATTGTATAATGTTTTTAGTACTAGATGGAAATTGTTAAATGTGCTGTCTACTCAGTTGCAACAGTCAGTGATGTGACCTAACAGCATTTGATATAATGCATAAAACTACAAAAGCTCAACATCTGCTCTGTGCGGCAGGTTTTTTTTTTTCTTTTTTTTTTTTCATTTTTGCACACTTTTTATTTTCTGGCAGTAGTGTGACTTTCAATCTGTGTGAGATACGGAAATACAAGGTAGACCCGCAGTGATCCTGGTGAAAAGCGTTGGTCAGTGCGATTTGGCAAATTATACAAACAGCACTGAAATATTATGTAGAAAGAATAACTTAGGTGTAATAGCTGGGTACCTACAATAGACAACGTTGTTCAAGCAATGTAAGCGTTTGTCAGCTAATTTAAACTAAGCTAACAAACCAGGCATTCTGCCTCGGAACACAGAAATCTAGTAACAGAAGAGTAGTGTTTAGCACGTTAGCTATAGGTCAGCCGACTTTTATAATTGCAAAATATACTTTTAAATCATGTAAAATATATAATAGATAAATAGAGCTGTTTGTTCACTTTGCAGCATAAGCTATGCTTTTATATGTAAACTTCACTTGCTTTGGTTTATTCCAAAATTGTCAGGGAAACACAAATGGGCAAACACTTCTGGACTGAAATGACCAGTGAAGCTCTTTATTTGACAATCAATTGCACATCCATGCAGCTAAAAACAGATTAACAAAATCAGCTTACAGCCTCTTTGATGTTCATTTGACATAAGTAATGCGGCCTGGATGATTATCATAATCACAAACAGAACCAGAATTATGGATTTATTATCAATTGTCTATTAGGCTTTGATCATTCTTTTGCATTGTTAACAAATGGGTGTAGTGACTACTTTACAGCATATTCCTGCATCAGAAACTACATGGACATGGAGACATGAAGTGTCTACCTTCTATTTTAGCCTATTTTAACTCTTTAGAAATAATCAGGCTTTTGCCTGGATCAATTGCTTGGGCACTGGCAGTAGTTCTGATCAAAGCATTGACTCGATGAATAAATCATTACACCTCGATTTTCTGAAATCTCAGCAAGATGGGTATGCTGCTTTCCATGATGCAGCATAGAGTTTGCACAGTTCAAGAATAAGGTAACCTTAACAGAAGATTCGGGTCTACTCACGCAGGTCAAATAATCTTCATAATGCCGAAAGCAAATATTAGATGCTGAACCCTTAACAGTGTGTTTTTCTGAAGGGATTTTTTCTAAATAAAGGCAATGCTTTGCCGCAGTCACAAAATACATAATAAACCTCCATTTGAAGTTCTGTCCTAAATCATTCCCCATTCTGAGTTGTTGGTGTGGCCCATCCCTGCTCTGTTTTAATGCCCAGCCATACTCCTGCTTAACCTCAAAGACGCACTATACTTCTATTCAAAATCAAAGACCTGTCACACATCTTATCAGCCTCAATGTTGAAGACCCAAAATACACATACAGAAATGTAATGACCAAACAGTTATTAATACAGAACAAATATTGATTATATACATACCTACCATACTCATACACACCCCAAAGCCCCATCATACATACTATTGTCTTCAAAGACCTACCATACAAATACTAAATCCAAAAGGCCTAGTACACTCAAAGAGTACAGAATCTCAAAGGCCCACTATATACCCTGTCAGCTTAAAAGACCTGCTCCACTCCTTCAGAACCTAAATAGTCCACCATACACATATGACCTACAATGCATACACTCAACCTCAAAGATTTTTCAGTATATCTATCATTACGAGGATATTTGATCCCCACAAAGAGATACATACCAGGCACACACACACACACACACACACACACACACACAAGTCAAACCCACTAACACATGTAAGAAGTGATTTTTTTTTCTCCTGCAAGGCCACATTGCTATTACCACAATGCAGAGCTAAAGGCCTGATGCAGCCTCTTACTGGCTAATTTTAAAGTCATACGATACTCTGTTTATAGTACTTTCTTTTTGAATGGCCATGGCAACGAAACATCTCTTCCTCCACATCTAGACACTGGTCTAAAACCCAAGCGTAGGCTAACGTTTGCAGCATTCAGACCTGAAACCATTTTAACACAACTGGCACAAAGTTTCACAAAACAACTGATGCTGTGGCAAGCACAGAAGTGCCTGCCAGTTTGGAGAACACAATGACTTCACTAGCTAAGATTGTTTGGGAATACAAAGGTCAAAAGTACATTCTGCACTTTTTTTGGAAGACTGAACTAATATGACTCAAGGATCTCACTCCCTTTCCTCTTTCCCTTAGGTTTATTTATAAAGTCATTATTGGTTAGCTGGTCCCTCATTCCCTCTGCCTGATGTCCCACTACTGTAGCCCACACCCAAACATGCTCATTTCACTCTCTCCAAAAGGGACCATCAGAGCCTGAGGTGTATTTTTGATTCCCCATGAATGCGAATATGGTATATAACCATATGATAAACTTAAAACAGTAACTGTCATGTTTCTATCTATATGTTGCATTGAACCAACCATTGTCACACAGGCTCTGTTCACACTGTAGAGCTGTCTAAACTTCAAGAATACAAGTCACTAAATATTATTTGTATAGTCAGACTGGATTCGAATTACCTCACATGTCCACATCATGTGTTGCCATAGCAACAACGCAAGCGTGAGTACTCTGACCAGAGCCGGGCAAAACTTTGTGAACTGGTGGCATTTATGATATGTCCTTAGTGACTATATATAGCAGAGCGGCATTTCCCAACAGTGTTACACTCATTACAATAATAAAACCGCTGACAGATGAGGTGAATAATATTGATTATGTCATTACAATGTGTGGGAGGCAGGAAAAATGAGTGTATGAGTGTAAGGATCTGAGTGACCCTGACCAGAACCACTGAGTCAGAACAGAACAGAAGATCTTATGGGGTGTTTCCAGTATACTGGGTTTAGTTCCTACTGAAACTGGACCAAGGAAGAACAACCGGTGATTTGGCAAAAAAGGTGATGTTTACTGACGCAAGCAGGAGAAGGAGGGCAGACTGTTTTTTTCACAGAAGAACTGCTGAAAAAGTTCACGCTGGTTCTGATAGAAGGTGTCAGAACACACAATGTATCACAGTTTGCTTCATATGGCGCTGCAGCCCAGAGTGCCCATGCTGACCCCTGTTCACCACTGAAATTGGCTACAATTACTTCAAGTATCAAAAACCAAATCTGAATTGTATGGTTGCATTCACTCACATATCTGTAACATTTGCCGAAGTATGTGAATTCACTGATCTGGGAGGGGCAAAACTTAGTGAACTGGTTGCATTTATGAGCTTGACGTGTATCTTTCTTTAATGACCATAAGTAATTGAATGACTTGGTTGTATTTTAACTGCACAAAAAAAAGTAAAAATATGATCCCTAGATGTAAACATATGTTAAAAGCTTCATCTTACTGACTTAATTCTGATCTGGGCTACTTTCATATGTGGTGCTAAAATTCCATTATATGATAAGGGTTCATTATCAGCGCTAAGCATTAAGAACGTGACCCATTACCAATGTGTTACAATAGTAATATGTTATCAAAGTTACTCATTATAGAAACCTCACATTCATAACTAACATATGTTACCATAATTACATGTTACCATAATTACATGTAATCAAACATGCTGGCCAAACAGTTTCCATCTCAATAGAACCATTCACATGTGTAATGTAGCATCATAACAGGCCAGGAACTGACTTCTTCATCTGGATCTCAGTTGAACAATGGGTTCTGGCCAGCAAACGGTCTCATGTTAATGTTATTGTTAAATTCAGTGTCTTGAATTGGATTTTGGAAATTGCATACAAGAACAAAACATTCTCCCACAAAATTTACTTAATCATTTTTATTGTGAGCATGAACTAATTAACCACTTTTTCCACAATCTTGATACCCATTTTTCACAGAGGGTATCAGTGAGACAGTGTATCACAGTGTACAAAGGTACCAGGTCATCAACTACCCAGCACACTGAAAGATATATGGCTCCGGTTTAAGTGACAGCCTGAACTACCAGCCAGTGTTAGAACCGAATGGGGACCTGGTATCAGCCAGTCATAATGCAGGAGGTGGGGTTTGTCACAATACGGGTGGAGAAAAAATTTTTTTAAAGTCAGACAGACAGACAGTATTTCTGGAAGGTTGCTGTAGAAGTGGGACGAGCCACAGACACTTTCCCTGGAAATGAGGATACTATGCAACTTTTACACATGTTAAAATGTCATTTTACCATGATACCTTTGTAGAATGAACAGTCTGGCAGGAGAACAGCTAGAAGACGGGTGTATTTTGGAGAAATGCTGAGTTTTGAAATTTAGACGGTAAGTCAAGAAAAGCCATTTTAATTTCCATCAGAATGGTAAACTGCAATTACATTAAAATGCCATTGTACAGTATTATTAACATAATGGTGTATTTCCAATAACTAAAAAATATTAATTGCATACTCTAAATGTCTCAGTTTTATGCATTATCATATACATTATATAAACTTTTTGTATGTTTTCAATAGGTATTATATTGTTTAGGATAGTTCAAACTGGTGTTTATGTAAGATGTAAGGTTGGACTGAATCGCAATTGGTTTTCCTGCTTGAAAATTTTAGGATTTTTTTCATGCTCTATTATCTAGTGTACAGCATAAGGACTATAGACATATTCAAAATCTAGGCAAAGAGGCTATTTTAACAGTGATTTGGTCTTAACAGTGATTTTATGCTGTTACTGAATGGTATGTGCTGTGTAGCTAAACGAGTGCTAAAGAAACTGCTTTTCTTTATTAATCAGGGAAAGGTTTTCTACCAACCTCTCAGCCTGGACAGCATGTTCCTCTGTGACAATGGGGAAATGAAGTAGAAAAATAATAATAATAAAAAATAAACAGAGCCACTCACCTGAGTGTCCAGAAGTCTGGCTTCTTTTCCTTCACTCCTGTCCTGCACTACTGCTGCCCTCCACTGGATCCACTGGAACACTGCAGCAATGATTAACCAGCACATTTACAAACACTATAATTACACAGGAAAGCTGGGCAATCGCAATGATACGCTTGGAGGGAGCTTAGATCCTGAGAAGGTGGTATTTCTGGTCATATGTAGCTTCATAGTCCTGGAGAACTTGATAGTTCTGATAGCAATATGGAAAAACCACAAATTCCACAATCGCATGTACTTTTTCATCGGCAACCTCGCTTTGTGCGACCTGCTGGCCGGAGTTGCTTACATAGTGAACTTGCTGATGTCGGGCGAGAAAACACTACACCTGTCTCAAGGCGAATGGTTCATGCGGGAGGGGAGCATGTTCGTGGCACTGGGTGCCTCAATCTTCAGTCTGCTGGCGATAGCCATAGAGAGGCACCTCACAATGATTAAGATGAGGCCTTATGATGCCAATAAGAAGTACAGGGTTTTTCTGCTCATAGGGGCGTGCTGGTTGATAGCTATTGCTTTGGGATCCCTGCCTATCATGGGGTGGAACTGCTTGAACAAGCTGCCGGATTGCTCCACCATTTTGCCCCTGTATACAAAGAAATACGTGGCCTTCTGTATCAGCATCTTCATGGCTCTGTTGATGGCTATCTCAGTGCTGTACGCCCGAATTTACATCCTGGTCAAGACCAGCGGCCGCAAGGTGACCAAGCACAGCAACTCGGAACGCTCCATGGCCCTGCTGCGCACCGTCAGCATCGTCGTTGGGGTTTTTATCGCCTGCTGGACACCCATCTTCGTCCTCCTCCTCATCGATGTGGCCTGCGGGCCCAAGCATTGTAGAATCCTGCTCAAAGCCGACTGGTTCATCGCGCTGGCCGTGCTGAACTCTGGCATGAACCCGGTCATCTACACGCTGGCGAGCAGGGAGATGCGACGAGCCTTTTTCGGGCTGCTGTGCGGCTGTTTGGTGAAGCAGGGCCCCGGGGACCCCAAGCCGAATGGAGAAGCCAGCAGGAGCAAGCTGAGCTCCAGCCAGAGTCAGAAACATGCAGAGGAGCAGGAGAAAAGCCCCGAAATTATCGTCACCCACACACTACAGCGAGAGCCAGTGAGCAGCCATGGAGGAGAGTGCTGAAAAACTGAGATGCCTCAAGTGTGCTGCCACTGGACAACTTTTATGTAGTGCATAACCATTGAGGAAGCTTTGATCTTCAGAAGGGGGAGATGTTTCTCTCTCTCTCTCTGGACCTGATGTCACAGAGGTGCCTGTAGAAAGATGGACTCACCTCACAGACCATGGTACCTTTGGGTCCGTTTTCACAAAACAACAAGGATTTGTTTCCTGGCTAAAACCTGATCCTAGACCATTACTGTTACTGTCCCATGCCAGTCTGGGACTTTTAAGATTGAGATCCATCTACAGAGGAAGAATCTGATTTTAAAAGTTTATGGCTTGAAGTCCGCCAACCCTAACATTCTCCCAACAATCTGAGGAACCAGAATAATTGTTGGATTTACGGCCTTGGATTATGGTGTCATGAATCGGAATAAGACTTTCAACCAAGAGTTTCTCTTCTTCGCTCAGGAACAACTGCTCTTGGATGCTTTATAATTTTCCTGCCCATAAGCAGTTATCACCACAGAGAGCTGGCAACGAACTCAAAGGGGTGGAGGGAACGAAGGAGAAGCCACCTCAGTTTCCCGACTTCTTCTCTCCACTTGGTCTCCATTTTAGTAAATGATACAGTAGCTTAAACCGACTGGACATACTTCACATACAGAGTCTATTGCAACACTTGTTGCAGAGCATGAAGCTAAAATCCAAACAAAACTTCAGCTGTATTTATATGTTCCTCAAAAGTCAGCTACACTGAGAGAGTTCACATTGCTCACATTTTGGACTTATTTTGGACCTGACTGTCCAACACAGCTTGTTCTACTCACGTCTACCAGACCCAGCTCCTCAGTCCCCAGTAAGATGTTATGACAAGGTTTGCAATTTGAGAAGATACAGAGCAAACAAATTATTTATGACGTTAAATGTACTAATGTGTGTGTTCACTGTCAGTATTGTGTGTTGCTGTTACTGTAAACTATGTAAGCATGAACTACAGGTCAGAATTTATTGAGCTTTGTGAGAGATAGGACCTATAATATGATGTGAGGTATGCTTGCATGATCCTGACCCTAACCGTCACAATGCTGAATACAGCAAACTTATCCCAGGCCTGTAAACTTATCCCAGCCGTGAGTCTAAAATAATTAAATAATGTGGACTGTCTAATGATACACTTTTGTAGATAATTTGTTCATTTAAAATGACTGTAAAAGTGTTGTACAATTAAATGTAAATGTTAACGTTTAGGACAAACGGCAGCATTTCTAAGCCACTATGTAACTATTCAGTCAAATACAGCTGTGGCTATTAAACAGTTGGCTCCCTCTGCTGTTAATAAATACGCTTTTCAAGGGAAAGATTATACTTTCAGCTGCTTACCACAAGTGAGGCATACTTTAGTCTTGACTGAGGATACTAAGACCCAGTCTGAGAAACCATACACTAAAAGTTTTCTCTCTAATGACCTGATTTGACCTATAAATAGTGTTAGAGAAGGCTGGAGCTAAACTTACCTGCCCTAGTTGATAATGACCCATCATTAGGGTTCTTCTGTTCTAGACCTTTAGAACAGTTTGGTTTTTTTTTCCTGCTCTAACAAACATGATAAACCTGTTAATTAAAGGGGTATTCATTTTTCAAAATGTCTGTGTAGTTCAACTGTTGAGGTGTAAATAAAGTCAATAAGAGCGGTTTGTTGAAATGGTTAATTTTAGAGAAACTTACAATTTCTTTCCAGTGGTGGCGGGGCAATGTCTACTGCACTAATAAAGCCATTTTAATTACTTTTGAGTGCTTATATGATGCTAAAATACTTGCAAGTATTTACTTGGTAAGTTTTCTTTAAAGACTTTTCTCTCACTATTCCCTGCATGTAGCGCTCTGGCAGGAAGCATGAAATGTTTCTAGAAGCCAAAATCTTCATAGAAACTGTGATAAAACAGCCTCTCAGTCATCAGGCAGTTTATCTGACTAACGCCTGATGCTTGATTCTGGCTATTGCCCTTTTCTGCGAGGGAGCTTTTACAGACATTAAACTAGGGTGACCAGATTTGGGATTGTGAAAAAGAGGACACCTTAGCGCGGACTTTCTTTACCAGTTCGGCAGTGGTTCCGAGAAGTTCCGAGGTTCAGGCGTGTCTCCGGGTGGGATATGCGCATCTGCGCTAGACAGCCGTGGTCCGGGTGGCTGGAGGGGTGGGGGTGCGGTTGATAGGCTATGTTTTATGCGCATCTCGGGTTTTGGACTTTTCGTTTATAAGACGTGCCCATGACAGGACGAATGTTTAGGCAGCTCCGAATCCCGGACGATTCTAAAACTCCGGCCGGACGTCGGACGCAGGATTCAAAATGAGGACATGTCCTGGGAAAAGTGGACGTCTGGTCACACTAAATAAACTATTCTGGCAAGCACCACTGTGAGCAATTCTGGCTATTTAGGTTTCTCTAGAATGGGACATTTTACAGCCAATCACTCTAATTGGTTTTGATTAAATCTGAACCTTTCATCATGTCGAAAATGGAATAATCAGCAAATTACTCTTTAATAAACATAATTGAGCAGTAAATGTGCTGGACACCGGGAACTGAGTGATCTGTATTAAACAAGACCTACTTGATTTATGTGTAATGATGGCAAGCTATGATACGGTACAGGAACAGACTTGTATTCTATTATACGCAAACTGAACTAAATAACAGGCCTAGATTAAGTTTAAAGCATAATAGTAGAAAAGTCCTAATAGGTGATTTAACTGATGAAAAATATTAGTGTAGCCTGACTCAAACCGTGCAGTTTACTTTTAAATGCCTGTGATTATCCACATCACAAAAATACGGACTGGATTAGGTACCTACTGTACTTGAAGTATAGCTGACTAATAAAAGTGAGATTTACCATGTATGTGGAGGGAGATGGTCCACTGTACTCCCACAGATTGTTACACTACTATTCTATTACTGTATGAAGAGGTTATCGAGAACAACACACACATTCACCATTTTATTGCCAACAGTCATACAGAATAATGATAACGCATACAACCAAAGATTAACTCTGTAAACATTGGTTTGGACTTCCTTGTATGTTTGATTTCTTTTACCCATTTCATTCCTACCGGGTTTGAATGTGGTGCTATGGGTTTATGGTGTCTGTGAGACAAAGGAAACTTAATAGGAGTCATACATGTATCTCAGGCAGCAATATCTCACCAAACTCAGCTCCCTGGAAGGTACTACCCTGTCCATTGAGAGGATTTGGCTATTGCACTTTAAAGAGGATAAATGACCATTGGTACAAATAAAAGGCACATTTTCATAAACAGAAATCTGGCAAAAAACTATTTTCTCTTGTGGCCAAGGACTCATGCTTTGGGCTTCAGGTTAAGGCCTATTATTTTAAAGAAACACCTTTAAATAGCCATTTAAGTTAAAGACTGATGATAAGAATTGGTAGAAGTGTTGTTTTTTGTCCCCTCACGTACGTCGTAGTGAAAATCTGTTAGACTCCAAAGAAAACCTACAGTCATCTAAGATCATTGTAGCCTCCAAAGTTAGTTACTGAACTGCAGCAGATTTAAAGGGGAGCCAAAATTGGGAACTATGTGACTATATGAGGGTTTTAGAAGCAATTCTAAACAACTAAAATTGCTGTAACAATTTCCACTATTTTCAGTTTATTAAAAAAATTGTATAGAGCTACAGTTAAGTCCTATTGTGTGGTAAAATATCACATATGCAATAAAATATACATATTTTTCTGATTCGACTGAGTGGTAAATGTGAAATGCAAAATTGATCAGACTCGATGTCCAAAATATTTTGGAATTATGTAAATGTGAAAATTTCATCGCAACAGTGTTCACTGGGTCCTAGTGCTTTCTAAAACAGGGACTGAAAGATCTTCTTAAAAGTCTTTGAGAAAAGAACAAAGAAAACTACATTAATAAAGGCATATTGAGGCCTGCAGCAAGCCGTTTTTTTTTTTTTTATCATCAAATGTGTGAAAACATTCCTTTTTAAACCAACCAAACCACTCACTCATAACATAAACCTCAGTTTCTCTTGATCTTTGCTACTGCTGTTTAGCATGTTTTATGTGAAAAATATATCAATACATCAATATTGTCCATTCTGTGATTCAGAAATTATCACAATATTCAGTAGGTACTTAAGAACCGAAAATGATGAGAACAATCTTTTTTTTTTTTTTTTTTTTTAATCTGCTTTTCAGCTTATATGAAAATAACCATTTTGCCTATGCAAGTACTAGCACTGGAATACAAGTACCAACACTATTGAGTAATGTAGCCTATTTCACACTGATAAATGCAAATCATCACACGAATTTATAAGCTTTGTCCATGATTAATGTTGCTAATTTCTACACAATTGCGCTTTCGTAAGGTGAATTTTTCTAAATGTAATTGCATAGGTAAATGATAAGTTTCATATATCGTGAACATTCTTAGACTGTTGTCTAAAGAAAAGTCGGAAACTAGCAGGTGCACTTTTGTGACGCGCGTGATTCACTTTGGAAAGACTCGTCAAGTAGTGTGGTTTGTTTCCCTTTAAAATGAGGATGCACGCTGTGAAAATCATCGACTTCTCTAATCCATTGTTGGCACTGTGCATAAAAACATACTGGCGAGCATCCTCTATGACATACAGACAATCAAAGCACCCGATTCACTAAAGTCATTAGCATGTGCAGAGTTTTAGTTTGCGCAAAAAACAAATACAATTGCAGACTGGGTAACTAACTTTTCGGGAGCCAATTCCTTAAACCGCTAACAGATTGTTTAATACGTATTCATTACCTTAGTAAATCTGGGCTTAAGTGTTGGTTGTGCTATCCACTTAATAGTTTTGCTTTAAATTATAAACCATAATATCAATGTATTTGTTTTTTAAGCCCACAATCAAGCCATGAAAGCCATAAATGATATAAACATCCATGGTATAAAATAAGCCCTGAACATATTAACTACACACCTTTTACAAGTTTAAAGGAACCAAATTCAATAAATATTCGGAAAAGCATAAATATTTTACATTGTGAGCATACACAAGCACCTCTCATAAGGCCTTGAGGGCTACCAACGATGACCACAAGAACAATTAAGTTTTTCAAATCATGCGAGTGCGGTGCCACAGATTCAACATCATAGAAAAGTGTCAGTACTTTAAAGCAGTGTGTGTGTGTGTGTGTGTGTGTGTGTGTGTGTGTGCGCGTGTGAGAGAGAGTGTGTATATGTGTGTGCGTGTTTGTGAGAGAGACTACTGTCAAAGCGAACACATTGATATCTTCCCCCCATCAGTGATTTGATAGATGTCTATCAAATGACCTGTCGCACTAGCTGCGGTTAAAGAACGATTCCTAAAATAGTTCAATATAAACAACTTTGTTTTTTTTCTCAAATATTCTCGTCTAACTCTTACCAACAAACGTGTAAATCCGGTTGTGCTTGATAGACAAAACTAAAACTTTTTTTTTTTAAGGTTATTCTAAAATACTTTTTTTCTTTTTTATTTTAAATCTCATCTCCCCTGGAGGTTGATTTCCTTGTCATCTAAACTACGTTTGCCTTTTTTTTTTTTTTTTTTTAGTTTAAAACACCAAATCAAACATATATGTCCAAATGCACCTATGTCTTCTCAAAAAATATAGAATTTCAGTCATCACAGCAAAATAATTATAACAGTTCTATAAATCAGGTGTCATCTCCATTTCCACAGATCTTTCTCACATAGTCTGAAGCGATCAGACATGGACCTCACTACTGTTGAACTGACCACGTCCACATCCTCATGCTCTGTCAGCAATCGACATCCACCACACTCTCATTACTCATCTTCAAGTATCAGGTTTCGGGGCGTTTCCGGGGTGACCCTGTTCCCCTCGTGCAGGTTTTTGGGAGGCCATCACTGTTTCCTTTCGACCGGTTGCTTCAAGCACAGTTCGCTTCCCGCGGAGACGATCGGGAGGTTGTTGTCACGGTGATGGCCAATCAGATGGCTGATGCTCTCAAATATGTGATCTTTAGTTCGTACCTTTTAAAACAAACAGTTCACATACATGAGTCACGTTTAACTTCAGACATCGAAAACAGTACTGTGATTAGTTATGGCCAGTTTGTCTGAATTTTTACCATTTTTGCATAACTGAATATTTAGAAATTGTGCACAACTGAATATTTTGAGTTTGTGCATAACTGAATTGTTAAGATGTAACTCAAAGTGTTTGCAAGCTGTAAACCATGTGGGTTGACGTGAAACATTGATCTAATGAAAACGTACAAAGTCAGGATTCTTCACAGCGGCGGTAATCAAAACCACATGCATAAAGCATCTACTGTCTCACAAAGTTCCTTAATAAAATGGCTTCAAATGTTTACTAATGTTTTAGTTGTTGTTGTATGATAGTTAGATCTTTTAAATTAAAACATTTTTGTTAAATACATTCATGAGGGGGAGGTACATGCAGGGTGTTCTAAGTCAAACAGGCACCCAAAGATTTTTTTTTTTCTCAAATTGTCCTATAATTTAGCATCAACATCATACATATACACATGTGGGCTCACTGATGGATCTGGATGGTGAATTAAATTTGTGTATTATAGATGAGGTTCCAATCATCAACACTGAAAAGAAATGTGGGTCAGTAATTTTCTCTATGATTTATCATTTCACACCAAACCAACTATTGAATTAGGGGAAAAATATAACTTGAACTACTAAAACTACTAAAAAACACAATTAAAACACATTTTAAATTAAACAGGATTCATTATGTTTCATTTATAACAAAGCATGCAGTTTATCAGTGTTCTTTAAGTACTGACCATGTTAACAATATTCTCAAAAATGCATATTGTGACTAATGCCATGTTCAAAATATTGATAAAACAATATATTGTGTTGTGTGTATTAATACGCTGACGGCTGATATTTATGAACTTACTTTTTCATGTGCTAATGTGTGAAGGACACTGGCGCTGCATTTGATATTGTGAAAATAAATTATTTGATTAAGTGAAATATGGTGTGGTATGATTGCAAACTGAATGTTGTCACTCCCAGCATTTTTATTTCATTTTTCTTGTATTTATATATTTTTGCTTAAAAGATAAAAAGTATGTATCATCCCCACAACCTTATTTATGTATTATTCATGTATGATTACTGTATCATATTTTGTAGCTCCTGTTAATGTAATTTAACACCTAAACAATAAATACTGTTAAATGCTGTCCACACCTAGGTAGCAGAAAATTTTAAGAAGCACTTAATTAAGCTAAAAAAATGACAATTAACACAATTAACACAACGTCCTCACACGTATGCACACAACCACACATTCCTCATTTTCTCAGTTTCATACCCTCACACTCACCGTGCCCTCTGGGTCCACCAGCAACAGATGTTTCGCCAGGCCGTGGTGCATCCCCGTCAGAACATAGGAGCCCGGGTTGGTGGTGCTTTTCCGTACCAGGAAGTCCCCGTCATTCGCCAGTAACTTCTCTGCCTGGCGCCGGCTCATCTCGCCGTGGTACCAGGTCTGACACTCCAACTCCTCCGAGGCCCGTAAGGCTGCTGAACGCACCAGCAGGGGGCTGGAGTTATCCACTGACCCCGTCTTATGCAGGCCTGAAGCTGGAACTGCGGCCGACGGAGACTGCGTCAGGATCGCGTCTTCAAATGGCTCTGCAGTGCAAAATGCAAACAATAAAAATGGAAGCTTGTTTCCGTTGTGCTGTATCTGTTATTTATTTTTCTGTGATTTTTTCCAGATATATTAAATCAACCAAGATGTCAAATTTTACTTCTTTACCTTAGAAGCAAAGCCAACATTTGTTTACGGTGGTAGCAGTCTAGTGACTGTAAGACTGTCCCTGTAACTAATGACTGTAAGACTGTCCCTGTAACTAATGACTGTAAGACTGTCTCTGTAA
>JBBPCY010000023.1:13189878-13201747 GCA_037974405.1 Brachyalestes nurse | reverse complement strand
TGTTACTCCTGTATAGACTGTACTGTACAGTTTACACTGAACTCCTGCAGTGCTAGAATGTAAATACTGATGTTACTTCTGTATAGACTGTACTGTAATTCATGCAGCACTTTTTCTTTGGTATGCGCTGTCATTTTCTTTGGTTTAAGCAGTTAAATACAGTAATAAATGAATTTAATTTACAGTAATAAAAATACAGGACTTTAAGAAGAACAGAACGAAAAACACGAGAACACTCGAGACGCTCCACGGGAGAAATTCTGGACTGCAGCGTCACAGGGCAAATGGCTACTTTCAAACAGCGGTATTTCACCGTCCCAAGATGCACTTTCTTTGTGTTTCTCTCCACAGGACCACAACATTTACAGTTATTTTTTATATGGAAATGTAGCTGAATTTACATTTATATTTATGCTACAAAATTTGTAAATTATATTTTTCCTTAATTACTTAGCACTAAAATGCATGACAAATTATATATTCCCACGAAAAAAGCTGTGATGTCCGGGCCTCGTCCGCCACGCCCCCTCGTCCTCATGCTGGCTGTTTAGGCCCAAACAAAAAATTTGGAGGAACTCTGCAGTCTCCACGTTAGTCAACAGTTATTAGTTCGGTTCTCAGAAAAAATCCGCGAGGGACTGATTTATTTGCAAGTATCAGAGTCATGGTGGAAAATGTCAAAACCTCAGTATGAATCTTAAGATTGCGGGTTGAAGGTGGACGGCTCTTACCTTGTTATTTGGGATCTTGTGGTAAAGTCGAGAGACCTCATGGATCGAAGCACTTCTATGCAGCCCAAGTACTGCAACAAGAGAAGAGAAAGAGGTTCAACACTGGCTTTAGATCCAGTATAATAAAAAAAATGATGTCAAGAAAACAATCTTAAATTCAGTTTAACAATCTAGTACTTGTCACTGAGAGATTCTCCATACTTTTTACTTTTGTCTAAGTGGTGAATATGAAGATATTTTAACATAATCGAGATAAATTTTGTTATTGTGATACACATATGCTTTTCTAACCATATGATTGATATCGTCAGTCCGTTTAGAGCACTGTTTAATAAAAAGATGAACAAATTAGCCCTACGTCACTGGAGAGGGCTGTGACATTTGGATATAAATCACTGTACACAGTTTTTTTTACTATCATTTTTATTATCAGTTTTAAAATGTGGCACTACTAGCATAATTTGTCTGGCTTAAAACATCATGATACATGTTTGTAGGTTTCATAGTGGATACACTGTCATCTCCAAAACCTTGACTATACTTGGTCTGACTACTGTTTTGTCGATTTTCAAAGTGAAAATAAGTTGGAATATCCCCGCATTTGCTCATTTTACTTCTTATCAATTTAGGTCATTATTTCTTTTTATGCAAGAATAAAGAAAGGGTAATTGTATATTAATATGTCCCAAAATGTGTGTGTTCTCTGCAAAGGGTGTTTACTTATTTACACTTAGAAAATCAGCAAAACATGGCATGTGATCAGAAGTGACTAAACTTCTGGGATCACCTGCAAAAAAGCACAGAAAGTGAAAAATCCTAGTGTCACTACTTTTTTTTTTCTTTAAAAGCATATCTAAAGAATCTAAAGGAAATCAAACGTGTCACAATTATGGACCAATTAGTTTCACCCACACACTGGAAAAGGGCATGCAAGCACATATACACACACACACACATAAACCGCAAGTAAGTGTGTAGGTGAAAGTGAGAGAAAGAACATGCGGATTACACACTGAGAACAGTTTGTCAGATCACACATTTGAGTTGACTACGCCATGCGCCCAGTCAAATGATGAGATAAGTTTGTGGGTTGAATAACACGTATCGAATGGCACCTTTAGCATTACACAACTGCCGAGCACAGCCTGTGCTGACCTCTAGAACCGGACACTGACTTACACCGAACAGCACAAGCGCTGAGCCAGTCCTGGGCTGAAAAAAACTATAATGCAGTACTCAAATGACCACTGAAGCTCCTTGAAACTTTTTGACATTTCTTCTGAAAATGGACAGTTTTCAATTGAAAGTGTAGTTTTTTTTTTTCCTCTTGGAACTTAATAGTGCCAGTAACTGTCTCATATGCCCAATTCACTTCAAAATCTCTCTTTTCAAATAACAGAAATTTCACAAATGTCAGATCAAAAATCAAAAATGTCAAAAATGAAAATCCTGTCTGTGCGTACCAAAAAGCAGCAAATCACATGTCCGCTAGCACCATCTAGAACAGTTTGTTCAGAAAAGGAAAACGCAAAGAAGTGATGGTCCTCTGCTCGCTCCTCATCATTCTCTACGCCGTCTGCGTTTTTTTTTTTTAACATTTGGAAAGAGGCATAAGTGTGAATGAATGAGCTGAGCCCTGTCACCATTATTTTCCATTGTATTATATGTCCGTACACTGCTTTAATCAGAAAATGTTCTGTCTCTCCTTTAAAACGGATATATACAAATGAGCTCGGCCCTGATTGGCCGCCCTGTATTGGTCAGGCTGAAACACTCATAATGACTTCACTATGAACTGGCAGGGCTAAGCTCTGATTGGTTCATTAGTTTTATATGTATATGTACCAGCTGGTTGTTGCATCACTGTTTTAAAAGATTAGTTTCCATATATGGCCTGAAGAATAAACTTCTTTTTGAGACTTAGACAGTATTTTCATTAAACTTTTTTGTTTCACAAAAGTGAAAGAAATTCAACTTGCCATGATATGAGCACTTTTAAGATACAACGATTTGAATCCATTCCTATTTTGAAGACTTGAACCGAAATTACAAGATTTTTTCATTAGTTTGACATTTCCCAGGCTCTCTTTTCCTGTCTCAAAAGTGGAAGCTGCTAGAGAAGTTCACACAGGTTCATAGTTATGTGCTGAACTCAAAGTGTGCATTTAAAATGTAAAGCCATGGCATTATATATGTTAAAATGGAGAGCCATAGAATTTTGATTTGAAGGTTAAATGTGTCTGAATCATGGCTCGAAATTCAAAGAAGACTCCAACTCAGTATACATGAGGCAAAAAATGATGAATCAAGAAAGTGGCCGTGTCATTGGGACATGGGGGGCTTATCTAAATCATTTGCCACCCCCCGCTTTCCCCCTCCCAGAAAACACTCAAGACGTAGAGAGCAGTGTCAAATGACTCGGAATGTTGACAACCAGCATCGGCGTCTCTTAGCGGACTTCACATGACTTGGAGGAAGCATGTGTGAAACTTTACCCTCCAACTGAGTAGAAGTTAAGTTTTTAACCAACTCGAACAACACGAAACGTACAATCACTCAGAATTGTACTTGTGAGTAAATTGGTCTTGTTACTACCTGCCGCCGTTCATGTGTTTGAGAAATCTAAGCATAAAAGCCATGCAGCTTTTTCCTTCCCAGCTAGAAAAATACATAATCAGGGCGCACTCTATGTCTGCTTTACTTCAGTTCTTACACCAGCATGGCACTGCCGCATGACTCACCTGAACAGAGCAATGACTCACCTGACCTGTTTCGAACTAACCTGAACACTCACTGCATCAGTGAGATGAATGAACGAATAAACAGATCGTATGTATTATATCCTTGTGAACGCATGGAGTCTCACTGCCCCCTAACCATGACAGTGAAGACTGCTGATAATGCCTGCTCTCATGGTTGCGGTAAGAATCTATATATACCTACCAGAGCAGAGTGGGGAATTCTTGGATACTGATATTATTTGCGGTGCCTGAGCTTCACTTACTAGTAGGGCTTAGTTAATTCCTAAAAGACTAAAATTTTCAGCTGCATGTCTGTTCACTGATCCAGATTTAACTAATAATTGAAAACATAATAGACCATTTATTTCAAATGTCTGTCCGTTTTGCAGATTGTGCATGTAGGAATAAACGGCAGTTCCAAAAAAACATGGAATTTATCATCATGAAGTGGGCGATACTTTGAGGATGCATCGATACAGCAATTGAGCAATCGATGTATTATTTTTTGGCCAAAGACAACACAAACATTATTAACAAGTAAAGCTTCAGATGACATAGAAAAATGAATAAAATGCAGAAAAATGAATAAAATACAAATATTTTAGCATCATGGTTCTTTTATGGAGCAAAATAAATACAATCAAATATTGGTTAAAAACTATCAGACAAACCTTAACACCTTTCCAGTGCTAAATTTTAAATGACTTGTCGGCCAATATCTATATGTTTCGGTGCAACCAAAATAATACATGGTGAATCATAGGCATGAATGGCAGATAAAACACAGAAGAAAGATTAACTACTCATTCACTGCTAGTCTGAGAGAAAGCCAAGACGGTCATACAGCCGTCTCGCACAGACACGGGCAGCATGTCACTGTACTTACTTTCTCTACATCAATAAAAATAGTCGGTGAAAGGGATAAATATAGATCAAAAATCCCTGGAGGAACAATAGGCAAAAATAATGACTTGCAACAAAAAAGCTTCTGCCCAAGTTTGCAGTATTTTTAATCTCCCTCCCATGAGACAAGCTGAAAAGATCACAGTGCCCTCTGCCTTAAAACGCTGTATGAAATTGGCACAAAGTAAACACCTGAGGTTTTAATCGCCAAAGCAAAAAGTAGATGGATAAACATTACACTGGGACAGAAGCAGCTTAAATGTACTTACACTGTATCTGATGGGTGTGGTCGAGAGCTGCAAGCGCTCCAGCTTTTCGATTTCTCAACGGAGGAACACATTGTACCAATAAAATGGTAACAAAGATGGTATGGTTGTTACCAGGTAAATCAAACAATTACCGTCAAATATTCACCGTATTTTAGTTTCTCTGTATTTATTTCTCTGTATTTATTCCTTTTCGTATACAGGCACTGTTTGTTTTTCTTTACCAAACGACAATAATGCAAGTTTTTAACACCGTAACTAGAAAGACGAAAAATCAGACTACACTGTAACACATAGTAAGATAAGATGGTATAGATATTACCAGGTAATTCAAACTACTACTGTCAAATATTTACCATGTTTTACTTACCCAGGATTTATTTTCCTTTTCGTATACACACACATTTAATTTTGATTTTTGCCTTCCGAACAAGACAATAATGCAAGTTTTTTAAACTGTAAAAAAAATCAAGACTATACAGCAACACATTATCTGAAAAAATGATATAGTCATTACCCGGTAAAATAAACTATTACTGTCAAATATTTACCATATTTTACTCTCCTGACAGTTATTCTCCTTTACATATACATACATTCATTAGATATTCTTTATTAATGCAAGTTTTCAAAACTGTAACTAGACAAAGCAAAACCAAAAAAAAAAAAATATGAATATACTGTAGAGGACAGAATTTCCAACATGTTTGTGAGATTCTACTTTTGCCCAAATACAGTGTTTTGAATGTGTGTCAGAAACGGTGTCCAGTCGATTTCAGTCAATGTCCTTTTAGTGCAGCGTAGCGCGATGCTTACGGTCAAGCACACGGACCATCATTAAAAGAACGGTTGGCAACAACACATTTGAGTCAATACATGGCGGGGACCAGGGTGGAAAAGAGACCTACACTGGCACATCAACACACACACAAATACAAAATATCCATGATTTATTTTTAATGCCATTCACACACTAAAGGCAGCAAAACATTCAGCAAAGACTTTACAGGACTCTTGAGGGTCTGGGAATGCATTGCATTAGTTCAGATGTGCTCTTTTCCCCAACTTAAATATATAAATATATAAAACACTTAAAGAGCCCTAGCATCATACTTCCCTGTACTTCTCTCTCTCTCTCTCTATCTCTCTCTCTAGGTCTCTCTCTCTCTCTCTCTCTCGTGTACTAAGCACCGGTACTGAGGCTGTAGAACCGAGTGAATCACACTTGCCAAAAAGCAACAAGGGTATGAAGAATGAATCATCCTGTAAAAATCGAAGTCACCTTTACCTCAATGCATCTACAATCGCACATCACAAGATGAAGTGATGAAGCTAAAGTGATGAAGCTTCAACAACAGACACAGTACAGGAAAGACTACACATTGAAAGTATGTTTATTTGTGTCTCTGGTCTGAGTGAAATATTAGGGTAAAAGCTCACTGAAGAACACAGGCATGTTTTACCAAGTATTTTGAAGCCTAACTATGACAGTTCAGACTTGATTACTTTCACTTTCACCCAAAAAAAAAAACTGTTTTTAATTCTATCATCAAATACATGAAAGCTTTACAGGCAACAATGAGTGAGCTTTTCTCAACTAGCCTGCATGTAAATGAACCGGTAGCACCCCTTTCAGTTGAAATAAAACATTTCCGTTGTGAAAAAAAAAAAAAAAACTGGAGATGAAGATCATTTCCTGCATGAACAACAGCCATTCAAATATCTGTTCAGGTTGAACAGATCAAACACGGCACTCCTTCCACTTCACAGGTAAAAATATATTTTTATATACCACCTATAATGAGCTACAAAACTGAACACTTTTTTTTTTATTTATACAGTGCAAGGAAATTGTCTTTTGGCAATATTATACAGCTCTAATTTACAACTAAGCCACAAATATAGTGCGAAGAAAATTTTCTCTTTAGTGGAAAGTGCATTTGAAGAACGACTGCTTTCATGAACCCTTTTGTCATCTAAGTTATAAGTGGTACTACAATTATGTCTTAGAAATCTATCAGATATTAGACCAACTCCTCTACCTGAACTCCAATCGTAGTGGTTACGGTATTTGTATCCCATTTCCGCTTGATGAGATAAACTTGGCGTTCATTTGAAAAGATAACATCTAGCAGTTAAATGACACTGATCAGCCACAACATTAAAACCAACTGCCTAACAGGCGCTCCCCTCCTGCTGCTGAAACGGTGTGTGCCGGACAAGGAGGGCACAAGACCTCTCAAGGTATCAGCACCAAGACATTAACAGCAGATCCTTTAAGTCCAGCAAGGTGCAAAGTGCAGCTTCCATGGACTCAAATAGTTTGTCCATTATATCACAGAGATTCTTGATTGTACTCAGATCTGGAGAATCTGGAAGTCAGCACCTTGAACTTTTGGCATGTTTTTTTAAATAATTGCCAAACAGCGTTTGTGGTGTGGCTGGATGCATTGTCCTGCTCAGAGAAGCAACTACCCTTAGTGAGCGTCATGAAGGGGCTCACTTTTCGTCTGCAACAACGTTTGGGTGGGTAGTTCGTGTCAAACTAACGTCTACAGACCCAGACTCAAGTTTTCCAAGCCGAACACTGGAGGCGCTTTGAACCTGTCTTCTAGCCGTCATAGTATGACCCATGTGAAAGTTGCTCAGATACTTTTTTCCTACTTTTTATCAACTAACTTGCTGTGTATTATATCCTACCTCTTGACAGGTGCCAGTGTAGCGAGATAATCAACGTAATTCACTTCACCTGTCAGTAGTTTTAATGTTATGGCTGATCAGTGAAGTCTGTCACAGAGGAACCTGGCCACACAACATTTATACAGGACAAATGATGGAGAGAGAGAGGGAGAGAGAAAGATACAGCTAATAGCACCTGGAGACAGTGATGGCAGAGGGGCAAAGCTCAATCCTAGCACTGATATCAGAAAGCACACAGACTGTCAAGACACAGGTAATACACAAAACACACACACATGCAAAGGTGTCGTGCAATGTTATACTACATAATGCAATGTTATACTACATAATACATAAAGGACCTGGCCGGGATTGTCTTTGTTTTTTTTTTCCATGATAAAAGGTACTTTTGCCTGCCTGAGTCTGTGCTTTTCCACTGAGCACCTTCTACATCGGCTGCATTATTTAATGCCTTTTTTTCCAGCCTTCGCCATTCTCAGCGCTCTGGTTGAATCAAAACAAGCGAAGCACCGTCTGTTTGCTATCCTTTATTCTCCATCCCTCAATCATTAGTTTCAAAAACAGTCAACCAGAGGTTGGTCGGGAGATTAATAGAGACGGACTGAGAAGTGTGTGTGTGTGTGTGTGTGTGTGGAGGGGGGAGAAAACAGAAACCCTCACCTTCACAACATACGTCACTCCAGGTCCGGATATCTTTTCGCTGGAGTGAAGCCATCCCCGAGAGGGCTTGTTCACCAGCCCCGCGCACCCTCCACCGCTGGTGGCACCCAGGTTCCAGTCCTCCCCCATACCAGTCTCCTCCATCTTCCCCTTCTTCCCTGTGGAGCTCATGGAGCCTGGCTCCTGCTGTCCAGAAGTGGTGGAAGCACACAAGCTGCCCCCAGTGGCCGCGGAGATGAGGCCAGACGACCCTGGGCTGGCCGAACCACCCCCTCCTCCTCCCCCACCCCCCTGGAGCTTGGACACGGCCAGGTCCTTGACAGCAGACGGGAGGCCTTTGATGCCTAGCAGGCCTCCGCCCGAGTTGGCAAACTTCAGGCCAGAGACCTTGTTGATGAGGGTGCAGAGGGTGGTGCCTGAGTCTTCAGCCGCCGGTGCCGTGGACTCAGGTGGCAGCACCTCGGCCACTGGGGCATAGGGGGGCGGCTGGTGGCCGGCGGGCGGAGGTGGGGGAGCGGCCGACACCTTGGTGGCGTTCATGGAGAGGCCGTGGAGCAGCTCGTCGACGGACGTCACCGACTCATTCCTGAAGCGGTTGTATTTGGTGCGGTGAAGCATGCCCCTCTGCCTGCCTGCCTACTTACGTACGCACGGGCAGAACCGATGCCAAGCTGACCACTGTCCACTCCTCCAGCATTCTGGGGTCAGGATAAAAAAAGTCTCTCTCCACAGCCGACGTTCAGGGATGTACTGAATAATTGGCCCCCACTGCTTGCCGATCTGCAGCTACGGTACCGGTGGCTGGAGTGGTTTGGTGACTACGGTGGCCACTTGCCGCTGCTGTTGTTGCTGCTGCTGCTAAGACGAACAAACACTAGGAAAATCCTACACACCACGCCACCACGGGGGCCAAAAATACAACACCATGGAAATCCATGGAGACTGAGACAGAGGAAGAGAGAGGAAAGCAAAAACAGGAGAGTGGGAAGTGGAGAGATGCTTCTCTTCGGCAATGGAGGTCCAGTGACTGAGGAGAGTGGAGAAAAGAAGAGCTTTATAAAGGAGATGTCTCCCTCTCTCCCCGCAGCCTGGTGGATCTGTGCACACGCATGACTCACTCGCAGAGAGGGAGAGAGAGAGAGAGAGAGAGAGAGAAAGAGAATGAGGAGAGAGGGAGAGGGAGAGAGAGAGAGAGAGAGAGAGAGAGAATGAGGAGAGAGGGAGAGAGAGAGAGAGAGAGAGAGAGACCAGAGAGAGAGAGAGAGAGAGAGACCAGAGAGAGAGAGAGAGAGACCAGAGAGAGAGAGACCAGAGAGAGAGAGAGAGAGACCAGAGAGAGAGAGAGAGAGAATGAGGAGAGAGGGAGAGGGAGAGAGAGAGAGAGAGAGAATGAGGAGAGAGGGAGAGGGAGAGAGAGAGAGAGAGACAGAGACAGAGAGAGATAGAGACAGAGAGAGAGAGAGAGAGAGACACAGAGAGAGAGAAAGAGTGAAAGAGAGAGAGAGGAACCTTCTCAACAAAAGACTCACTCAACACCGCAGATCACTTCCTGTTGCAGAAAAAAAAGCCTCCCACTTACAGCACACTAGAACCAATCAGTCCTCAAATTTCCTCCCAACAATATTTTGTCATCTGCAGGAATGCTTCAGCACTTAATTCATACTAAAGAAAGAAAAAGGCGATCAAAATTGACCATCCAAACACAAACGACAGGTACTGTGCCCCTGCTTATCTGCGTTCTCGAAACTCACACGGACCAGGTCTCCAACAAAACAAACTATCAAAAATTATAGCACCAGTTTGAAGTGGAAGAGAAACAGATACATGAATGACATGTCTAACGGCCAACAGACACCATGACCAGAGCAAGAAGACTGTGTGCCTCAGATTATGACATTCAATGATATTGTAATTCCAGCACAAAGATGTCCATTTCTATGTCCATGACAGAGAATCAGAGGTGAAATGCCCTCCATGATGATGACTAATTTTCCAGAGACCTGACAGACAAAGCTCACTGACTCTGTTCAGTCTCGTGAAGGTGGACTGTCAGAAGCAAACTGCGACCTCTCATTGATAAAAAAAAAGGGTTCCAGACGCAGATGCAGACTGATATTGCTATCTAAACAAAGGCATAAACAGCCTGTACCACGTTGGTCTGCCTAACTGTAAACTCAACTTATATCACTGCTTTCTGAATAATCTAAATCACAACCTAAGGCTTAAGACGAGTCTTTGTTCAACAGTTCGTCACGTCCGTTTGTCCCTACATACTGAAAGACGGCAGGAAACAGATTCCTTCCAGCCACGCTGCTCTACTGATGGTGGCTGATAAAATGGCTGAGCTTTTTGCGTTATATTATCCTGCTGAACAGCTAATCATCACACCGAAAGCACAATGCTAGGAAGTGATCAGGCTACAACAGAAACTGGCATCTGAACAAACAGCATGACAAATCAGACGGTCTGATCTCTCTCAGTCTCATTAAGAGGTAGCTAGCAGCGCGAAGCCCACAGCGTTAGTCCGACAGGGAGAAAAAAGCCATTCATGTAAAAATGTCCACAGGAGCGTGCACCGGGAAAACCGTCAGTCATTCATAAGCTTCCTCTTCCATTCTCGACGCTGCTGCTGCATTCGCACTGCAGTCCCTCCCTATGTCTCGTCTTCCTGCCTGCCTGCCTGCAAATTAAAAAAAAAGAAAAAGAAAGGAGAGGGCGAGAGAGAGAGAGAGAGAGAGAGAGAGAGGGATAAAGAGAGAAAGAGAGAGAGAGAGAGAGAGAGAGAGAGAGAGAGAGGGAGAGAGAGAGAGAGAGAGCGCGCAAGACAGCACGTTTCTATTCTCGAGAGACAATAGGGGGAAAAAAACAAAAGGAGGGACGTGTTGTCCCTTCCCTGTTCTGCTGCGGATGGAGAGAGGAGAGATTCAGGTTGGAGGAAAGGATGCTGAAGGAGTGGAGATGGCCAATTTGGACTGGGCCCAGCTGTGAATGGGGCAGCAGGCGAGCGCGGCCTCGATTCTGTGAATGGAAGCAGGCCTCAGCTTCTTCTGCAAGGCAAAATCCCTCGGGATGCAACCCAGCCGGCCAATCAGAGGCACGCAGGATGACTCATTCAGGGTAGGCAGGCTGAATAGTGGGATAAACCATTCTGGTGTCAGGTGGAAGGAACCATTCTCAAAGATGCAGCACTGCGAAATTACCAGACTGCTTCTTCTTTTTTGGAGAAAAAAAACAACAAAAAAAAAAACCCACCAGCGGCAGTATAATTGATCTCACCAGCTACTGTGATGTTTCTGTGCATTGTTGAAGAGCATCGTCTAGATTTGCTTGCATGTGATGACAATTAGGTAAAGATCAAACACTTAAGAGCATGTAACACCATCCCTGCACCGTCCTGATGCTTTTTCTCATTCACATGTCCCGACTAGTCATCCACAGTATGAATGCTACAGAGCAGGAACATTCTGACAATGATGCATCTTCATCCTCAGGTTTTATCTGAGCATTAAAAAAACTGCAGTTTAAAATCATCCACTAATACAATAATTCACAAAACACACACAGCTCTAATATTGTCCTTTTCTCTTCATATGATCCAAACACAATGTCTGATTAAGTACAGATGTCTCCTCAAATACTGTAATAATACCAACCTAATACACTATATGGACAAAAATATTGGGACAACACCATTTAATTGAAACCTTTTAATTTTTAATTAATTCAATTCTGACTAATTCCAGTGAAGGAGAATCTTAATACTCCAGCAGACCAAGACATTCTGGACAACGTCATGCTTCCAACTCTGTGGACCCAGTTTGTGGAAGAACCTTTTCTATTCCAGCAGGACTGTGTCCCAGAACACAAA
>JBBPCY010000023.1:13173969-13189778 GCA_037974405.1 Brachyalestes nurse | reverse complement strand
GTCTCTCTGTCTCTCTCTGTCTCGGTCTCTCTCTCTATCTCTCTGTCTGCCTCTCCCTCTCTGTGTCTCTCTCTCTCTCCTCTCTGTCCCTCTCCCTCTCTCTCTCTCTCTCTCTATCTCTGTGTCTCTCTCGCTCTCTCTGTTTCTCTCTCTCTCTCTCTGTCTCTCTGTCCGTCTCTCTGTCTCTCTCGCTCTCAGTTTTACTGTGTGCTTTTCAGTGACAACATAACAAACTGAGCCTTCATACTTTATATATTCCATACTTTGGGGCAGCTGGTGACCTAGTGGTTAGGGAGTTGCCCCAGTGATCAGAGGGTTGTGGGTTCGATTTCCAGGACTCCAAGTTGCACCACTGAGGGGTTAAACGGAGAGAACATGTTCTGTTGGCCTATTGGTTAGGGAGTTGCCCATGCGATCAGAAGGTCATGGGTTTGAATACCAGGACTGCAAGTTGCAGCACTGAGCTACCCTTGAGCAAGATCCCGTCCCCACACACTGCTCCTCAGGCGCCCTCTGTTGGTGGCTGCCCAAGCCTTCACTTGGTGAATGGGTTAGATGGGTTAAATGCAGATAAAGTATTTCACAGGGTGTGCTCTGGTGTGGGGTGTTCACGCATGACTATGAGGGGCCACTTTACTCTGCCCATATTTTTATTTTTTTCTTAGCCACGGTTATGGAAGCTTTGCTAACAAAAATCCTATTCAACCATAGTATACATTGAAATGAACAATAAAGTCAAAATTGTCAAAACACCTACATTTAGAGTTCATTTGAGACACTTAACCAAGGTTGCAAGTGGTGCGGTAGCATTTCCCAGCGCTCGTAGGATAATACAGCTTTTCGGTCCATTGCAGAACGGAACGCAATGTATCTTCTCCAGTCCACCAGTGTCTTTGGACTGTGGGACAAAAGTGGGGTCCAGAGGAGAGAGACAAGAGAGAAAAGGCTGTTTAGAGTGTTACTCATTTCAAACCATATACAGACTGTTCTCGAGTTACAACAGTGTCAACGCTCACTTCCACTCGACTTACACCGTTATCCTCACACTTATGGACTACGTGGGTGAACTAGTTTAGTTGTGCGGTGGAAGAATACGCAGTAACGTGAAGTATGAGTGAGGTCTTAGTTGTGTTTTATTATTTTACTGTGTTAGGATAGGTAAGTGACTCAGGCCAGGGTGTGTTTCAACTAGCACCAAAATACGTCACTGTGTAATTCGGGGACCCCCTGTATGCCCAGTTTTAGTTATCTACAAAATGTGGTGTGTAGCTTTTTAATCTGGAACTTAAAAGTACAGGGCCTTAGCAAACACTGGAGCAGTGTGAATCCTTTTTGTACGTATAGATCAGTTACCTGATGTCTAAAAATCTGGGACACACAAACCTGTTAAATGGCGCAAGGCCAGCCATCACCTGCGGCCAGTGCGGCGTGTGGGCAGCACCTTTGGCTCTAGTTGGCCTTCGTCAGCACTTTTTTTGGGACGATTGAGCGTGTTGAATCAACATCGGTGGGGTGTGTGAGCTAGAGCGAAATGAAAGCAAGCAACACCATCAAGAAACACGGATTAGAAACATTTTCAGTGGCAGTGCAAGTCACCACATGCTTTATTTTTTCACTAGGAACGGGCGTTATTGTTATTCAAAAGACCAAATTGCTAAACTAGTATGTAACCATATTATCTCCATGATAAAAAAACAATATTGTTGAAAATAAGGTGAAGGTGCTCTGATAGCACATTAGAATAATGCACGGGAAGCTCTTTTTTTCACATCCAAATGTAAATTGTCATTGTTTAACCCACAAAGTGCCAAGATAAAGGTTCATCTTCACTTCTACACTGGGTTTAGCTTGAACATTTCTGCTCCATCAGGACGTGCGATTGTTTATGGAATTGTTCACATGAGACTGTGTGTGTGTGTGTGTGTGTGTGTGTGTGTGTGTTTGTCTGCGTTTTTCAGTGATGTACGAGCGCATGCGTGCGGACCAGAGGAAGTTCGGTAAAGCTGCGTGGGGAGCTGCTGTGGAGCGCATGGAGAAATTGCAGTATTCTGTTTCCAAGGAAACACTGCAACTAATGCGCGCCAAGGAGATCTGTCTCGAACAGAGGAAGCATGGACTGAGAGAGGAGGTACCACGCACATATGTGCATATACGTATACACACGTGCACACAGAAACTCGCGTGTAATTATGATGAATTTGTGTCTGATTACGTATCAGACACGATGACTCATGTCTGGTTATGAGTGGCTGCGTAGCTGCCGTATTAAAACCTATTGAGTGCATTTTTCTTTGTTTTACTCGATTTGAAAACACCCTCCTGCATGGTGTGAACGTTTCATGATCAGTCGACCGATAAAAATGCAACAAAGTTTTAAGCTGGTAAATTAAATCATGAACGTTTCTCCCTGTTTCTCGGCCTCAGATGCAAGGTTTGCAGGGTGGAGAGGATGCAATGGCACGCTTGGACCAGTTGGAGGCACTGTACTATGAGCTGCAGCTGCAGTTGTACGAGATCCAGTTTGAGATCCTGAAGTACGAGGAGCTGCTGTTGACTGCGCAGTTGCAAAGCCTGCGCAGACAGATGACTGGTTAGTCGTGTTTATAAGAGAAATCTCTTCCGAAGTGTGTATGACTCTGCTCTGAAAGCACGCAAAGTCAAATCGGTTTTACTGCCATTTCGACCATACACACACACAGCACACAGTGAAATGAGATAACGTACCTTGAGGACCATAGTACAACACAAGATACCTATTAGTATCTGGATACTAGTCCTCACAACATTGCTGTTTGTCCCAGTGACTTACATTCACCGAATTCAGTCTCTGTGGCACATGGATGCATCTCGTTCAGTTTCATCACTTAGCTAGAATCAAACCATGTGACTTCTTGACTCTCAGCTAAATGTTCTTCTTGCTTCTCTGCCATAAACCAATGCACTGAGGAAGGTGGACTTAATCAACACTGTTAAGGATGCTGAACATTATACTTGTTAGATATAAAAGGTTATTTTGTCCTCTTGTCTAAACTGCGTATTGCACCCAAGACATTTCTGTTTCTGCGTCTGTTTTGTGTGTTGCACAGAGAGGCAGGACGAGGTGGTTTACTATGACACATACGAGAGTCCTGATGCTATGCAGGCCACGGATGACTCCTCACTCGCACACCCTCCTCTTAGAGATGAGGTCACTCAGCTACAGCAGAGGACACGTCAGCTGGAGGCCAGGAGGGGCCGCATCACCGCCAAAAAAGCCTACCTCAAACACAAAAAGGTACCGGCCATTCACGGCGTAGTCTTAGGTCAAAACAGATGTTCTTAATAACCGCATGCTGCCACAAAATGGAAAGTTTTTAGTCACAATACAGCAAATGCCACTCGGCATTCTTTAGTAGCACAATGGTATTGATCAGTTCTTGTAGAAAAAATTGAACTCTGTAACACCATATGCTGACTGGAGCCATTTCTTCTTTAGGAAATCTGCATTGTCAATCACAACGAGAAACTGCAGCAGCGGCAGAGCGGCCAGGGCTACGACCCCCACGCCGTGAGGCAGGTACGTGGTTTCAGCTGACTTTGACCGCTGACTTTCCCTTTTACAATCTGTCGGTAGCCCATAATTCCATAACACAGGGGGTTCACAAGTTACGACACAGATGCGTTCCTTCGACAGTAATGTAACCTGAATTTTAGTCAAAACACATCCTAGTCTGAGTCACTTACCGATCCTAACACAGCTGTAAAATCATAAAAACACAACTAAGCCACAGAAAAAGGACATATGACAAATATACTGCACTTGTCCAGGATGGTGTAAGTAAGCGTACTGGTGGATGCCAACTCCCCCACTCATACGTCGCATTACTGCGTATTCTGCATATTCTGCGTATTCTACTTATTCTTCCGCTGCACGCAGCCAACCTAGTTTGCCCATGTAGTTCTTAAGTATAACACTAATGCTGTACGCCGTACGCTAAAGGTTTTTACGGGACTGAGCATCCTAAATTGGAAACGTCGCATGTTGAGACTGTTGTAACCCTGTTGAGGACCCCTGTAATCAAATCCTCTCAGCTTCAAATTGATTGTATATTAAATGTAACACATCCGTAATAAAAAACAATGCAAAGGGATAGAAGTAAAGCAAGGAGCTTTGAGTCTAATGACATTGAATGCAGTGTTATTACAGATACTCTGTTCTAGGTGTGCAAAATTATCCAATTATCCAAGTTTAACTAGCCTTCCCAGTTTTCTAAAAGGAATTTCATCATATGAGGTTGTGGGTTTGAATCTCAGGACTGCTAGTGGCACCACTGAGGTTCCCTTGAGTAAAGTACTGTCCCCACACACTGCTCCCTGGACGCTGTGTTCCTGGCTGCCGCTGCTTCACTTGGGTTAAATGGGTTAAACGTGTTAACTGTGTTAAAGGGGTTAAATGAGTTTAATGGGTTAAATGGGTTTAAAAAAGTAAAACTTCACACTGGTCACTGTGTACTGTGGTCTGTCCACCTATGACAAATGGTCACTTCGCCAAGCTCATTAGAATAAATGCATTTCTCGTCAGCAGGATGAAGAGGAAGAGGAGGAAGTGAGGAATACCCGCGTAAGCCAAGAGAGACAGAAGACGCTTGACAGACTGCGCAGCTTTAAGCAGGTGAACCATTTCTCCATAAACACTTAACTACATATCAGTTGATCGAACCTGTGTGGTCTCTCGGAAAAGCTAAGTCGTTTAATAATGAAGCCGTTACAATTACTGAATGAACACTGTATCCTGTGTATATCCTATGCAATAATGATCATTTGCGGGTACTTTTCTTAGCGCTACCCAGGACAAGTCACCCTGAAGTCCACGCGGCTGCGGCTTGCCTACGCGAGGAAGAAAAATGGTTCAGCCCAGCCCCCTGCCACTGTGAAAGTGGACCAGCCCCAGACGCAGGTGGCCAGCGTGCAGACAGAAGATGCCCCGGCTCCTCTTGAACATTCCGTAGCCGTCCCAGAGCTGCAGAGGCCCGATGGCTTTCTGTCTTTACCCCCGGCGGTCGCCTCCATCCCGGAGACCGTGGGGCCGTCCTCCCTTCCCGGAGCCCGAGAGCTGACCCTGCTGGACTCTTCCACCTCTCCCATCTCACCTCCACCTCCTCCTCCTCCCCCGCCTCCTCCTCCACCTCCTCCCTCACTGGAGGACATTCCCGCAGAGGGGCAGGGCCAAGCGGGCAGCCCCGTACGCCAGCCCAAAGCAGAGAGCCCTCTCGGCCCCTTCTCCGCCCGTTTCTTCGACAGCAGCCAGTTGGTGAACGCCCGGAAAAAACTTAGGAAGACCGCATCGCTGGAGTCGTCCCAGTGGAGGAGAGGTGAGACATGGGGGGGAGGCACATGCTTTCAGGGGGGACTGATGCTATTCAGCTATTCACACTTTTAAACTGAGTACAGAATCAGAAGGTAAAAACTTCATTGATCAGCAACAGGCTGTTGCACAGATTATTGTGTGGAGGGCTGACAGAGGGATTTGTGGAAAAAGATAATTTTGAAGCGGTTTACTTAGGATTTCAGGTGTGTCTCTACCTCAGAGTGAACCTCAAGACTTGTTTAGACTGACGGGAGTAAGGAGTATGTAGCATCAAGCTGTTGCACAGATTATCATGTGGATGATGACGGAGGAAACTGTCCATTCACAAGATAAGTGGGTCTCGCTCTGCATCATTTTGGGGCCCCACGCAACTATCAGTGGTAACATATTATTTGGGTGGTGGATCAGTTCAGGAGGACATTGACGTGTGTGTGTGTGTGTGTGTTGCACAGAGTGTATCACAGCAGTGCAGCTGGGGTTTTTAAACACCAGCTGCACTGCTGTGATACACTCTGTGAAACACACACAGTTTTGGTACATGATGGCGTACGGAGAATACATGGTACGACGGAGAACACGCGTTTAAAGTAAAGCAGAACAAAATTTACAAACGTGAGTTTTGTTGCCTTCTCGCCTCGGTGTTAGCGGCTGCTAACCAGGCGTCGTTCGCTCGGCAGGTCCAAAAATGAGACGATACGGGAGCTAGATCTGTGCTTTCCTCCCTCAGAACGGGAGAATTTATTTCCTTTCTTCTAAAAGAGCAGTCGAGTGGCAAAAAGCTCTCAAGAATGGAGCGGCTATGAAAAGAAACTAAGAGAAAATTCCCGCACTAATACACACACCCCTGAAAAACTACATATCCCAGCATGCATGGTTCCTTTTATTTTAAATTCCCGCTGAGATATGCAACTCGGAAGGTTGTGTGACAAAAGTATTGGGACATCCGTTTTTCTGAGGAAAAAAAACCTGATCTTCTCGGGCTAAAAATACAAATGACCATGGCAAGGTGAACGGGTCCCCTTGTGTGAAAACTAGAAAAACTAGAAAAATATATTTATTGCCACAAAAAAGCCAAAAAAAAATGTGACTTTAATAACACTGCATTCAGATGCATAGACTTTCATATGGAGTTGGCCCCCTTTGCAGCTGCTATAATGCTCTGGACCCTGAGGGGAACATGTTTTTCTTTATCAATCCAGAATTAATATATATGTATTTGTTTTATTTGTATTATTTTTTGACAGAATTGACTGTCATTAATAAACATAAATCCGCACAAAGCAAACATATTTGTCTACTCCTATGTTGATGAGATTATTAAAAACAGTATGTTTAGGACAGACTTAAAGGTGCGATTAATTGCGAGTTAACTATGGCAAACTTGAGATTAATCGCGATTAAATATTTTAATCTACTGACAGCTCTATATACATACATATGTATATATGTATATATATATATATTATCATCCTCCTCTCTCCACAGCGAGCTCTCCCATGGACGAGGTTCTGGCCAGTCTGAAGCGCGGCAGCTTCCACCTGCGTAAAGCTGAGCTGCGTGTCCTCGCGCCCGATCCAGACGAGGATGACGGGAACAACATCTTGGCCCAGATCAGGAAGGGGGTGAAGCTGAGGAAGGTGAGGCGGCAGGAGCAGCAGCGCGGGGCGAAGGGCATGCTGTCGGACTCGAGCGACGCACTTACCCGGAGCATCCACGAAGCTCTGCGTCGCATCAAAGAAGCTTCACCTGAGTCCGAGTCCGAGGACGAGGGACTGCCCTGCACAGACTGGGAGAGTTAGGTCACTCAGCACACACACACGCACACACACACACACACACAGCTCATGTGTTCATATATTGTCATACACACACACATAAACACACACACACCAAACAGACATGTCCAGACCTACATGTAGGATAACCAGTTCACAAATGGATCCTGAAACTCGCACATACATCTCAAAAGACCTGATTACCATTTTCACCCTTCATCCATTGTTTCAGCTTGTGACAGGCAATGGGTTCGTTTAGGAAAAAGATCATTTTGAAGCCGTTTACTTAGGATTTCAGGTGTGTCTTTACCTCAGAGTGAACCTCAAGACTTGTTTAGGTTCTTTACGAAACACGTAGACTTGCTCTGACCGTTAACCACACACTCACTGGGTGTCAGGATTGTTGTTTTGTCAACGAAACAAAAATTCCTCCTAATGTACCTCTCTCTGTCTCTGTCTTTCTCTCTCTCTTTATCTCTCTCTCTCTCTCTCTGTCTCTCTCCCTTTCTTTCTGTCTTTCTCTCGCTCTCCGTCTCCCACTCTCTTTTTCCTTCCCTCCTTCACATTCCTGCGTTTATGATTTAATGTCAGTCCAGCCACTGGTTATGAAATGTTTTTGTTTTCATTTCATTTTTAAACAACCATTCCCTCTTTTTTCTGGTGTTGAGGAGATTATGATTCACCCATTTGTCATGAATTCACAATTCATAAAGTTCAACAACGTACATTTAGACACTGAAGATACAGCGGTAGCTGTTTTGGGCTTTGACAGTATCAGACTTATCAAAGCCTTAATGGATTATTTTTGTCGGGTTGGTAACAGATAGATGATTTAGTGCTTCATGATTAAAATTCCTGACATTCATGGCAACCCATGTTTTAAAATCCACAGCCTCTCTGAAACCTATGTTTAAAGGGGTTTTTTTTCTCTCTTTTCCATTTTGGACGTCGTTGCTTTCTCTGGCTGTGCTCCTCTTTGTCTGTTGCGGAGCGAAAGGAAGATAGTTCAGCTGTTAATGGAGGGCTTTTGTTTTTATTTTCTCCAGCGTTTAGCTCACTGGTTATGGTTTGAGAAACAGGGCCAGACGCCCCATATTCGTAGTGATGCACTGGTGCCACCTACAGTCAACATCTTTTACTTACACCGTTCACGAGTGCCGCGTCGTCACCTAGTTTTTTTGTTGTTGTTTTTGTTTGTTTGTTTGTTGTTTTTTTAAGCTTGATTTTTAATTGTTTCTTGACTTATCTGGATACATATATACATTGTCTTCATGCTTGGTGTGTTTTTTTTTCTCCCAGCCTTTATCGGTTTTGCCTGATCTGTTTGACATGTATTTGTAATATTTCGCGAAGTTTGTTTTGTCAACATTTGCTTAATTTCTTTATTCTTCAAGATTTTATTGTTTAACTACGAAGCAAATTCTACCTGTGAACTATCTAAAGCAGTTCCAGTAATATTCCTGCTTTAAAAAGCCATCAAAGTTCTGCCAGTTTGCCTCTGGAAGTGCTGATGTAAAACCCAGAGCTGCTTCTTGATCACGGAGGATTTAATCAATATAACAATCGTTTCCTTAAGACTGTCCGCCCTTATTTAAGGACAAGCCTGGGGAGACCCTTCGGTGTGTGTTAAAGGGGAGTTTCCGATCTTCTTTCATATGTAATGGAGATGTAAACAAGGTCATTGAGAGTGGGTTTGGTGCGAAATGGTTCCTCGAAGTGAAACTTTCAATTTATTTACGCTCCAAACCCACAAGGGAAGCTACACAAGTCTTCAGAGTGTTTACATGGGACGTTGAAGATAACAGTCCATAGATTTGAAAGTACGTTTTCTGTGGGGACTCGTTTGCCTTATAATACACTTTCATGTACCCCTGTATCATGTAGAAACACACGATTCATCTTAAAACGATCATAAGACGATGTCTCAGACATCATGCGTCGCATTTATGGCCATTTTTTAATGCGCCAGCTTCCTGCGAGGGGGCTATTAGAGGTGTTGAATACTTCACGTCGAGTTCAAATGACTTTGTCTGCATCCTTTAAATATGCAGGATTGTTTTTTTTTTTTTTTAAAGGTCTGTGGAATTCCCCTTTAAGGTGTTGCACTTGAATAGAAGAGGTTTAAAAGAAACACTTTGCAGCTCTGTGTGAAGTCTTGGTACAGCAGGAAGTTGTTAATGAGAGAGTTTACTTCATTTTGTAAAATTCCATCCACGCCTTCAGCCGAATGCAGGTCTTCTAAAGGACGGTAGAGCGAAAAGACTGCGATTCTTACCGGCAGCGTCTCCCGTTGCTCCCATTATTTTTGGTAATGTGAAACGTGGTACAGCTCCTCACTTAAGATGCTTCATACTGTTTGTCACTAGCGATTAGCTAGCTTACCGCACTGCTCCGCGCTGACCTTGCACAATTCGTCGACCGTGTGTATCCACCAACTGAGTGCTTTGAGAGGTTAGTATTAAGTTCCACTATACAAATAGGATCAGCTTTGTGTGTGATTTGTTTACCCACTGTGCGGTTCAGCACACGTGTGACACCCGTACTGTCTGGTGTAGAAGGAATATTCCTGAAGAGCTGATCTGAGGTCAGTCTATGCCTTTTAGCCCATACTAGGTCTGAGTGTTGTTTTTTTTTTGTTTTGTTTGTTTTTTTTTGAAGACTGACCTTGGACCACCCCAGGGGTGCTGTGTATTCTGTTTGATGACATCGTAGCCCGGGGAGTGAGGTGATTCACCTGATGCTCTCCAGGTTGCTGTTTTATTTAAACAAGTTTCCATCATTTGTACTGTATTTAGCGTTTTTTTTTATGATTTAATACATTTTCCACTTCTTTTAATCATGTTATTTGTAGTATACATTCTATGCATTGCTATCTTGTCTTTTTAACCCCCTACTCCTTCACACCTCCCCCAAATATATATATCTCATTTGTATTGCGACCAACACTACAATTCCAATCTGTCACTCTCCAACCTTTAGGAACTAAAATATTACGAATTACGTATATGTGACTGGCACAGATTCAGAATTAGCCAGTCACTAGAAATGTGCAATATTATAACAAACTGAAAAATTGATATTTTTCATGTGTATTATAATGTAATAATGTAATGAAACAGAGAAAACCTGACATTAGTTGCATGATTGATTAAAGTACATGTATTTATTGAGTAAACCTTAATATTTAAAAATGTATAGCAATACCATCAAGGTAAAATGATTCTTTTTTTTTTGTTTGTTTGTTTCTATTTTGCATTTACTCTGCTTTTCCAACCTTGTATTCCTAATAATTGTTTGGTAATTTCAAAGTGCATCTTTTCCCCTTTAAATAAATAAAAGACAAGTATTAAAATTCGTTTGGTGTCTTTTTTTTTTTTAAGGAGGTTGCTGTGATTTTTGTAACTTTAAATTAGAATTTCTTACTATTTTAAATAACTTTGTTTTTACACTGTGTGCATTAAATATCACAAATTTGCCAAGTCACAGGTGGTTTATCTAGAAAGGAAAGAAAATGTAAACCAGTTGTTCAAATTAAATTGTTACAGCAGTCACAAAAGCAGTACATTTTTTTTTACAACATTTACACCTACTTTTAGTTACATTTAACATAAGCTTTTAAAGTGGTTCAAGACTGTCCAGAACGTCCATCTCTTTTTGTCCAGTGCAAAATGATTTGGAGATTAAAAAAAGATGTGACAAAAGATGTGATAGACAAATAAAAGAGGCTGGGATTAAAATCCACAAGGAGTGTGTGTTGTTTCTGTGCTGCTACAGTGTTTCTGTTGCTTTGTATTTTGTTCTGTGTTTGTGTGGATGGTACTTTCAGATGCAGCATTTGGAGCGATTACACAGTGGCAGCAGTTTTCATTTGGATCTTCAACTTCAACTTCTTCAAATTGTATCTCTCTCTGTATTTTCTCTACCCCTGGCTGATTTGGCCTGATTTTAAATCAAATGAATGAATGAATAAATAAAAAGTTCAGATAACAAGAGAGACATATACTGTTAAAAGTAATGTTGTCTAATGTTGCAACCCAGCGTCACATTCTGCTTGCTAAGATGCCGCATATGACAGGTTTAAAAAAAATAAATAAATAAAATAAAAAAGGCCCTGTTCACTATGAAACCAAACCCCTTAATTTTACCCCTTAAAATTACCTTAATTTTTACCTTAATATCCAGAGTATTAAGGGAAATTAAGGGAAAAAGTGCACAGAGTAAGGTTGATAAAGTGGTAAAACTACTGAATTTTTCTCTTACTTTTTAAAAGTTGTCCCTTAAATAAGTGAACTTCCTGAATTAATGCCTCATGTTTAGGATTAAGGGGTTTCACACTCATGGCTTAAATCCATTGTTAAGGTCAAATTAAAGGATTAAATTACCACATAATTCAAATTAAGGGGTATTGCATATTTTCAGGGGTAAATTAAGGTAGAGTCAAGCACATTTTAAGTACATTGTGTTTCGTAGTGGTTGGTGTGATGGTCAGGTGTCCCAATACTCCAGATAGTGACTGTCTCATCTGAAGTACTAAACTTGGTTATTACTTAAGCTTGCTGTATTTGAGCTGCTACATTATTAAAAGTGCCCTATAAATAAACTTATATTATCAGACCCATAAGTATGAAAGCCTTTACACCCAACACCAAGGAACTTTGAGACTAGGCTAATTTATTTTAATTTGAATTGTTTTAAATAATACACACACAAACACACTGTATTTTTTTGTCTTATTTTATTTAACTATAAATTGCTGAATTACAATTGTGTTTAAGCATGTGGTATTATCAACATTTAAAATTTTTACTCAAACCAGTCCCCCTTCCAAAGAAATAGTATAACGGCTCATAGTTTTCACATGATAAAACCAACCCAAGTACCCACTGAAGCTTCCCATAAAGTACTAGAACCAACGACAAGCCCTTTAAGAGTGTTTCTCAGGTATACATGTACTGTAAATGTATCTGTATTTATACGTGATCACAGATTTTTGGCAATAGTAAACCCCACAAAAGTACCTTAGCTACCGTTGATGCATTTTCTTTTTGTACCAAAGGCAACTTGAGCAAGTTCATTTGTACAGGAAAACATATTTGGCAAAGGGAAAAAGTCTCTCTGCTTTGTACAAGTGACCATGTTACCATTTCCCTTTTAAATAGTTTAAAAATATTGCCAGTTTTTTTCCCCCACATAAAAAAAACAGCCATAGAATCATTTTACCACACACAATAAAAAAAGAAAAAAGAAAAAAATAAAGCAAAGTTCTTCTGAGGTCAACGAAAATAAATAAAAACCTCTTCTCAAAATAATAGTTGAATAATGCAACATCTGTGAGTAGAATATTACAATAAATAACCAGAAATGATACAGTATCAAGTCAATCATTGCACCTAAAAAAAAAAGAGAAAATAAGAAATAAAAAAACAACAAAACGTCTTAAAATTCACCCAGATCTCGTAAGTTTCATTTTCACAAGTGCACTATAAATTTGTAATATTTATATATTAGAAAAATGTGTAGAAACAAAGACCGCTTCATAGTCACTGCAAACTCAAACCGTCCCCCGCAGCATGTGTGTATTCGTGTTTGTGTGTTCTCACGTACGTTATCGCGTCTCGTTTTCGACGAAGGAAGTAAAATACCTGATAATAAGATGCTTGTTTTTCTTCCCTCAGCCCCGACGTTTTCTTTTGTATTGCTCAGATAGTGGAAGGATGGTTTCCGCATCAGTGTGGTGTCCACATGTCCCCACTCGGCAGGTCCTCAAGGTGACAACGCAGGGCCCTGAATTATTTACCCTCAAAAATAAAGTTTCTTTCAAGGGATGGCAGCTTCATAAAAAAAAGACACTGAGTCAAAGATTAGTGGACATTTGTGTGTATGTGTGTGTGTGTGAGAGAGAGAGAGAGAGAGATGTGGCTGGGGATCCACTTGTCAGCGTCCAGAAAAAAATCCAGTTGTGGTCGGCTTGAACTCCAAAGACGGTTTTGGGTATCCATCAACCAACCGGCCATGTTCCTTGAAAATCATCGCCACCTTCTACACCCTATAGCCATGACCAAACTAGGTTTCAAGGGCAAACACATCCTACATCTTTTATATCTGTAGACCTGATTGAGCATGATATCCACACATAAGCATGTGACACAAGTCTCCAGTGTTTGCTGGGATGCTGAAAATGTCAAAAGGGCTTTTTTCGCCCCATTTTCGTGTCTCATTCTAGTCTCCATCCTGAAAATAGGGAAAAAAACCCTACAGAATATCAGTTCTCTCCACGTGGAATGCTTCCTGGTTTTGAAAAAAAAAGGGATAAAAGCATTTGTGTATGTGGGTGTAAATGTCAAGAAATAATAAAAAAGGCAAGTTGAATCACAGCTAGGCCATTTTAATGTAGCGTGGCTGTATTTGCCTGTAAACTCCTCCGTACACCAATCAGCTACGACATTAGAACCACGGACAGGCGAAATGAATGGCACCTGTCATGAGGTGGGACACGTGAGACAAATGAACAGTCAGTTCTTGAGTTTAATGTGTTGGAAGCAGGAAAAATGGGCGAGTGTAAGGATCTGAGTACCTACATAAGCTCTCCTGTAGCACTAGGTGGTGCCGGTCTAGTGGGTAGGATACTTGCCTCTGGACCAAGAGGTCATGGATTCAAATCCTACGTTCAGAATCCCACTGGGTTCCTGAGCAACCCCAAGTGTCTCCAAGGGAGACTGCCCCCTGTGGTTAGGGAATGTAAGTCGCTTTGTATAAAAGTGTCTGATAAATAATGTAAAACGTAAATAGATTAAATTATAGCAAGGTGTCAGAAGCACAGCACAGCACAGCTTACATATGAGGATGTGTAGCTGCAGACCGGTCAGAGTACCCATACTGGACCCCTGTCCACCACCGGAAGCACCTGCAATAGCCATGTGAGCATCAGAACTGGACCGTGGAAGAAGGTGGCCTGCTCTGATGAATCGCATTTTCTTCAAAATCATGGACGGCCAGGTTTCTGTGAGTGTGTGTGTGTTGCTTACCTGGGAAAGAGGTGGAACCAGGGTGCACTATGGGAAGACGGTGGAGCCAAACCTTGGGTCCTGCATTCATGTGGAGGTTGCTTTGAAACACAAACCATCTACCCAAAAGTTGTAGACCAAGTTCACTCCTTCATGGTAACAGTGTTTCTAATAACAGTCCCTCTTTCAGCAGGATGATGAGTCATACCACACTGAAAATGCTGTTCAGGAACAGTTTGAGGAACATAAAAAGCTGTTGTCTTGGTCTCCAAATTCTCCACTAGTCCAATCTGTGGAGGTCCCACCTCACCAACTTACAGGACTTTGTTCCAGATCCCATAGCACACCTTCAGAGGTCTTTTGGAGTCCATGCTTTAACAGGTCAGAGCTGTTCCAACGGCACAAGGAAGACCTACACAGATCTATACAGACCTTGGGTTTTAATGTTGTGGCTGATTGGTGTATATGTGCAGGCACCGGTTTGTGAAAGTGCACCTGTGAACATGTGTGTACGTGCTAAGAATGTGTGTACACTTGGAAACCACGGCCCATAGCAGCTGTCTCTGCACTGCAGGAGTGACCATCTATCCATTTGCATGCATGACTAAATGAACGCGAGTATCGTGCCCCTGTACACTGTGCTGATGTGTTGTGTGTTTGTTTGAGTGTGTGTGTGTGTGTGTTTCTTCAAGGTACGTTTTCTCCACCAGGTGGCACTGTAGTGCCACAGGCTCTAGCTGCCCCCACCTTCTATGAGTTTGGCCAGGCTGTCTCGAAGCTCAGTTAACTCAAAGATCTTTCCGTCTAGTAGTTCCAGCAGCGAGCGCAGGCTCTTCCGGAAGGACTCCTGCTCCACCTGACTGCTCTCCAGACGCTGTTCCAGCTCGACCAGCTGGGCCTCCAGCTCTGCGTTCCTCGCCTCTGTTTCCTTGGAAAGACACACATGCACAGTTACTGTGGTGTAATCAACAAAAATTACAGGCGGTCCTCCAGTTACAACCTTCGACATACGACGTTTCAAGTTTACGGCGTTCACTCCCTCTCCCACTCACACTCGACTTACACAGTTACATATAAATAGCATATTTAATCTGAAATGTTTTTTCTTCTTCCAGATTGGAATAGCATGCCTTAGGGTGGCAAAGGAAGCAGCATGGAGGCATGTGATGTATCATCTCTAATAATCAAATTCATTTACAGGGGTTCCTCGGATTACAACAGTTTCAACATACAGCTTTTTGAATTTACGACACTCCCACTCCCACTCCTCTCGACTTACACTGTTAGCCTCGTACTTACGGACTACGCGGGCGAACTAGTTTGGTTGCACGCGAGGGAAGATTCAAGATTCAAGAGAGTTTATTGTCAGCCCAGCCACAGACGCAAGTACACAGAGGGTTGAAATAGCGCTCTCTGAAGCTCTCTGCTTGTGGGCAGAAATTGTTGTGATGTCTGGTAGTGGTGGTACGGATACTTCTGAACCTGGGTGTGGGTGGGGTCTGTGATGATGGCGTGTGAGGGGTGGGTGGGGTCTGTGATGATGGCGTGTGAGGGGTGGGTGGAGTCTGTGGTGATGCGGTATGAGGGGTGGGTGGAGTCTGTGGTGATGCAATATGAGGGGTGGGCGGAGTCTGTGGTGATGCGATATGAGGGGTGGGTGGGGTCTGTGATGATGCCGTGTGA
>JBBPCY010000023.1:13141144-13156939 GCA_037974405.1 Brachyalestes nurse | reverse complement strand
GAGAGTAAGAGAGAGAAAGTGGGGGAAAGAGGGAGAGAAAGAGGGGGAGAGAGAGTAAGAGAGAGTGGGGAGTGTGAGAGAGAGAGGGAGGAGAGTAAGAGAGGTAGAGTAAGACAGAGAGCGGGGAGTGAGTGAGAGAGAGAGAGGGGAAGTAAGAGAGGTAGAGTAAGAGAAAGAGAGTGGGGAGTGAGAGGGAGAGAGAGATGGAGAAAAAGGGGGAGGGAGAGACAGAGAGAGATGGAGAGAGGGGAGAGGGGGGAGGGAGAGAGAGAGAAGGAGAGAGTAAAAAAGAGAGTAGGGCGTGAGAGGGAGAGAGAGAGGGGGGAGAGTAAGAGAGGTACAGTAAGAGAAAGAAAATGAGGAGTGAGAGGGAGAGAGAGAGAGAATAAATTACTGGTATTTTTGCACATGTTAACAGTGTGCAGGTCATAGAGCCAATCGCTGTGTATCTCTGTTTACGGAACAGTGATCTTTATAAGAATCATCTACCTGCCCTCAATAACTCAGCCTTATCCCAACCCATAAATGATCTTATTTTGTTTGGTCATTAAATTTATATCAGTTACAGAGTGCTCTCTAAGGTACAATTGTGTACCTTGTTTTAAAGGGAAGCCACATTCACCCCCTCAGAGAAAAGAGGTGTATTTGTACCTTTTTATAATTTTTTTAATGGTAAAAAAAATTAGAAAAGTCTTGAGTCAAGACAGGATGTATGGAGGTAGTGCAATTTACGTGATATGTCAACTACTGATTGCTATTGCCGTATCGATCTCTGCAATACTGATACACAAAAAGCTGCAAAATGTGGATTAGCCTCTAAACAACCACAGTGTTTCTGACAGTGTGACCAGTCACAGCCATGGGTGTGTTTACTGGGTAGTCTAATGAATCATGTTCTTCATGTAATCACAAAAATCAACATTTTTAACATTTTTAATATTATTTAATGTGTTGGGGGATTGGTGCATGACTGGATGGCGCTCAGCTGCTGAAGAGTCTCAAAATGAATATAGATTATAGAATATAGAATATAGGAATCTATATTATAATCTATAATAGGTTTCATATTTTTATATAAACAGGTGGAATCTTGAAACAATGATCAAAATACTGATTATTTTACCCATATTTGTTTAAATTATGAGAGAATATTTTATATTCTCAACGGCTGACAGCAGCAGATCTACCAGAGCCGTATTGTTTTCAGCATCCGGAAGTAACCCGAGACAGATTATCTGCATGGGCGTGGATTAAGGCCTTGGTGCAGCAGCAGTCATTTCCGCCAGGGGGCGCTGGTTTACAGTTAAATATCCTCCTGAGAACCGAAGAAAAAAGTGTCTTACAATTTCTTTTTTGTGTGATTTTCTATCTATTTGGGCCTAAAAAACACCTTACAATTTAAATTTCTTTGAATATATTTTTATTTTAATTTCCCAGCATGTCCACTGTAGAGGACAACAGGACGATTTCAGTGTGAAAATAGAACTGAATTTAGAAAATAAAAAAGTTATATTAACACATTCAGTTTGATCAAAACAATAAAATTCTGTAACACTCTTCGGTTGCCTATTGCTTGCAAGGACAACGAAACAGTTCAACTGTGAATTATATGTCACAGAACATCCTCTGAACATTTTAGGTGTGATAGTCCTGGAAGCATGTTTTCTTTTTGGTTATTCAGAGGAACATTTTGCATTTGGTGCACCTCATGTATGTCTTGCCACGGCAGTCCTTGTTCCCAGCATGCAAACCCATCACATGACACATCACTGGAAAGCCCGTGATGTCCTCTGCAGAATACTATAGGGCTTGATGGGGTAACTCCAAATACTTAACGGAAGATACATGTGAACAAAATGTCCATTGTAAAGGACATAAATGAATGGAGCGGGTCCCAGGAGGATATCTACTTGGAAATCATGGTCAATAAAGACTCAAAATAACCCTGAACTTCGACCTAAAAGGAATTTCTAAAGTTCAGTTACCCATGGCAGTGCAATTCAGTAAAAAAACTGCCAAACTAGTGGCCTGGCGGTAAAAGAGGTTGCCTCTATGATCAGACGGCTGTGGGTTCCATTCCCAAGGCAGCTAGTGGCACCTCTGAGGTTTCCTTGAGTAAGATCCCGTCCACACACACTGCTCCTGTGTTCCTGGCTGCCCGCTGCTTCACTTGGTGATTGGGTTAAATACAGAGACGAATTTCACTCTGTATCCTGTGGTGAGTTCACTCATGACTGTAGGGGGTCACTTTACTTTGCATATGTAATATCATACTAAAACATATGTATTTCAAAAGGCAGCCTATGCATATTATACATGCATGTTAGTACATCAAAAATCATATTTGAAGAAGTGCTATTATGGTTTTTCCTCAATTGCTTTGATGCAGTCCTCACATCAGGAGCATCATTCTCATCGTTAATGCGATTCTCAAAACAGTTAAAGCATTTCTCGTGACAAACACACCTGTGCAAAACCACTAAAACAATCAAATCCTTCTTTACATCTGACAAAACAAGCAAATTCAATCACTTCAACATTGGCCAATAAATAAAAACGCTTAAAGCCTTCAATATCAAATGTTTTAATTTTTTTATCAAAACCCGAATTACTTTGAAAAGAGTTCTGGAGAAAATGTAAGTTGTTTGGACACAAAAAAGGCAGTTTTTATTTGTGTGACATTACCGGTCAGCGGCCGCCAGAGGCCGCCATTGTTGGGTTTATGTTGAACTTTTATTTTGAAATAAGTCGAGGTTTACTGTGTCAAAGTTTGTTTTTAGTTACAGCTGTAGGGCATTCTAAGTTAAGTGATTATGTATTTTCAGTGGTTCAGCTCTGTGTTGTGTTTGTATTTAAGTTGTGGCCTGTTGAAGTGTTCAGTCCACCGACACGCTGCCTCTGGTGGACTGGCTTTGAGTGTCGCTCGTGTTTTGGCCATTGTGCCTTCTGGTTTTGTTAAATAAAGCTTATTTGAGAATATAGATATCCGCACATGTGACCATTTGAACCTTTAAACAATATAATTATTTTTATTGAGAAAAGCAAATATGAAATTATGCATCAGAAAAAAGAAAAATGCAATTAAACCTGGAACATGGTACAGGACAATAAATTCACTACATGGGTATATATCTACACCCCATAAAAAACACTAAGTAAAAACTAAAGAGCGAAAAATGAAACCTCTTATTCCTTATCCTGTCTCTCACCTGCATTAGGGCCACAACGCTGTGTCTCAGGAATATCTGATGTCTTCCCTTTTGACACACAAGGAAAAACCTTTTTTCACGCTGCACCCAGCCCGTTTCAGTATCCATTGTTTCCAGCAATGAAATATGTGTAGAATGACAAATTCTACATATATATTAATTAATGTACATAAATAATGACATTTCTGTTCTGATGTGTAAGAAATACATTTTCACACATAACAGTTCAGTTGCAGTATGCATCAGTCAAATTGGAACATAGCAAATGGATTTTTTTATTTAAATGTGAACTTTTGCTGCAGGTTTAGTTCATGTCAGTAAAAACAAAATCTTCCCATTAACAAAACCTCTTCAAGGTAGAATAATACTTCTATGAGTAAAACTAACACCTTTATGTTAGATTTTTACATGTCTGATATGATATAACAGTACTAATAACATTTCATGCGTTAAAAAAGAATTTCAGATATAAAAAAACCCCTACATTTTAGAAGCTGTAACGGATCTCCAGGTTGCAGAGGTAGAAAGATAGATCCAACCTTGTCTTTTTGGAGCTCGCTTTGTGCACTAGGGCACAGTCATGCTAGAATGGAAAAGGTTCTTCACCAAACCGTGTCCACAAATGGCCTTGTCCAAAATGTCTTGGTATACCGAAGCATTTATGGGGCAGCTGGTGTTCTGGTGGTTAGGGGGTTGCCCATATGAGCAGAAGATAATGGGTTTGAATCCCAGGACTGCCTGTAGCACCACTGAGGTATCCTTGAGCCAGGTACTGTCCCCACACACTGCTCCCCTGGTGCTGTATTCCAGGCTGCTTCACTTGGTAAATGGATTAAATAGAGAGAATTTCACTCTGGTCAGATGCGCTGTGGTGTGTTCACACACTATATGGGCCCCCTTAACTATTTTTAAAAACAAAAATAGATAGATAGACTATATGGACAAAAGTATTAAGACGCCTGACCATTACACCAACAGGGACTTTAATATGGAGTTGCACCCCTTCAATAATTAATAGGTTTGTCCCAATACTTTTGTCCATATAGGGTAAATGCTGAGTGAATTGTTTTATTCTCATCCAATACATTTTTTCACCTACATACAACAGTAAAGGTGTAATCTAATGTAATCTAATTTAAAGTATATTGATCAATAATTGATTTTAAAAAAGGAGGTAAAAAAATCGCGAGGAACATCGCGAGAGGAAACGAGAGCAGGACGTGTTCCTCCCCAATGAGAACATGTGGGGCTTTCTTTCTGCAGGAGCTTCTGGAGAGGAAGGAGCAGAAAGATCTTCTCAGCATGGTAAGAGCTTAATTTTCCTTCTAAAAACCACAGAAAAGACATAATCAGCACTTGATCTTTACACTACCTTATGGACAAAGCATGGTATATCATCAATGTAGATAAGTTTGCCTGTAATTAGATAAAATTGTGTATTTTGGTGTAGTGTAGCATCTTTTGCAGGCTTTAATAGTCAAACTCGTTTAGATTACTTTTATCTAGATCTTATAACAGTATCTAAATCTAGTACTTTTTCGTTTGTAGCCCATGCCAGGTTCATATCTCATGTTAAAATATCGCCTGCGGTGTTAAGAAGTGATTTCAGCCCTAGTAGTAGGCCTTGGCCTAAGCGCCCTACCTGTTTAGTGGCGTAGTTCATCAAAACTCACAATGTAAGTCTTTTTTTAAAGCCATGCACTCGCTTTCTTTGGTGTTTGTTAATTTTTGTGAGTGCACAGGGTGTAAAAGTTAGTGTGGGGGTGGAGGACGAGATTTGCAAAAGAAACACGTGGAGGGGCGAGTGTGTTAGCTGTTGTGCTAACACGCGTGTTTAGATCATAGCACGTGTTTGTGACCTGACTTAATATAGTGTGCGTATGTATTGTGCGTATGTACATATACGCGTAGTGTGTGTGTATATTTGATATAACTTACATGTAAAGTGTGCGTATGAGTTATATAGATTGGTGGCGAGAGGGAGCAGTAACTTACCTATAGACATGTGTAACCTTCGGCTTTAAATCAGTTCTGGGGATCAAAACTACAGGGGTAGTTTTCAGACCACGTGGTTGCATTTCATCCTCGGTCTGTCTGGAAAGTAGTAACTGTTTATGGTGGAATAACTTCAGTCATTGCTGTTTTTAAATCCGTTTTAGTCCAAAATTGAGCCCTAGTAGCATAGCTTCTATGCTACATTATATGGCCAAAAATATTGGGACACAGGGTTTGAGCTTAGGCCCCTTGCCAGCAGTGATGGGCACTTTTAATGCTACAGCATATCAAGACATTCTGGACAACACCATGCTTCCAACTTTGTGGACACAGTTTGGGGAAGAACCTTTTCTGTTTCAGCATGACTGATGGTGTGGTTAAAAAGCGAGTAGGTGCTGGTTGGATCAGTTCACCAGCAGAATCTTTAAAATATATGGATGTGCTGATCTGTCTTGTTTTCCACCCAGGTGCTCTTACATGTACTTTTCGAGCATGCGGCTGGTTATGCCTTGTTCGCGGTCAAGGAGGTGGAAGAGATCGGGATGCTTCTGCCTCAGGTATATTTTAATCTTAATCAGACTAAAATGTTAGTTAATAAATGCTGAGCGCTCATCTTTCATTTCCATTCTTCTACTCAGGTGGAGGAAAGTGTCTTGAGTGTTGGGAAATTTAGCAGTGTTGTCAAACTGGCAGCTTTTTTCCCCTTCAAGTCTGCACAGGCAGCTCTTGAGAATATGAATGCAATTTCAGAAGGTAAGATTATACTATATTTATGGATTTTTGTTTAGTTATTTGGTTCTTGTTATGATGTAAAAAAATAATCTGTCAATCCACTGAATTACTGTGCTGACAGCATACCATGAAACTGAACACCTGAGCAGAATAATTGATTTCAGCGTTTTGTGTGGCATGAGCTGGTTTCCAAGTTTGTTTTTACCTTTGTCCAAACTCTAGGGGTAGTCCATGCAGATCTTAAACTGTTTTTGGAAACGAACTTGCCTTCTGGGGGTAAAAAGAAGGCCATGCTTGGGGTGGCTGATGGCAAGATTGGTGCAGCACTGCAGGAGGAATTGGGTCTCTCTATCCAGACAGGAGGAGTGGTGTCAGAAATAATCAGAGGTCTGTAAAATTTGTCTGAACCTCAGTGTGTAAAGCACAAATGCGGTGGCTTCCTCTGTAATGATGTGTCTTTATCCACTGATGTCTGATGGTTGATACTGAAAAGCTGAACAGTTGGATCTACCCTACAAAAGCATTGCTCAAGCCACACTTGGGACTTTTACTGATGTTTTCTCCTGATTCCAGGTGTACGCCTGCACTTTCACTGCTTGCTGAAGGGCCTCACAGCTCAGGCTGCCTCCAAAGCCCAACTTGGTCTGGGTCACAGTTACTCCCGGGCCAAGGTCAAGTTCAACGTCAACAGAGCCGATAACATGATCATCCAGTCTATCGCCCTTCTTGATCAGCTTGACAAGGACATAAACACGTTCTCCATGCGTGTGCGGTATGCTGGTTTGTTTGAGTGGTGTTGCTGTGCTAGTAAAACAATCTCAGGCTTGACTGGCTGTCTCTGTGTGGTGTGAGAACCTGAGTACTAACTGGTTTTGGTTTCTCCCCTCTAACCTTAACACAAAACAGAGTTTCTGTTTGGGTGTGTAGTTTAAACCCAAAAACCACAGTTGACATGATACTAATGAGCTAACTTTAAAACTAAAGTTTTAAAGATTGCTATATCGCTAGGGTGTGTCTGCTTGTGTGCATTGAGGTGTTGTGCGTCGGTGCTGTTCACATTTTTTGGCTCATCTCTGGTGAAGGTATTGAAGTCTTCACGTAGAGACTGACTCAGTGAATGTGAAGGTGCCCTCAGCAGCCTCCCAGTGCTTACCACAGACAGTGCCCCAACTGCGCTGGCTGTACAGGAAGAGGAGGGACAGTAAAGGCCGTTCTTGGGCATGCTCAGTTTGTCATTGGGGCAGACCACTACCTGAGGCGGAGACAGCCTGTCTGGTTTGAACTAGCCAGTAACCATCCTTTGGTTTGTGATATCTTACAGCATCTCTGCCTTTCTGAGGTGATTGTCTTTTTTTTTACAATGCTTCCCTTTCTCATTTCCTTTAGTGAGTGGTATGGCTACCACTTTCCAGAACTCATTAACATAATCAGTGACAATGCAACATACTGCAAGCTGGCCAAGTTGATTGGCAACCGAAAGGAGTTGAGTGAAGAAAGCTTGGAGTCTCTAGAAGAGATCACCATGGACAGTGCTAAAGCACAGGCCATCCTGGAGGCTTCTCGTTCCTCCATGGGTAAGAGACATGCTCCTTTTTTGTGCAGCTCAGAAGTCATGATGTTTTTATAATCTGTCAATCCACTGAATTCTTGTGCTGACAGCATATTGTTTAACTGAACCTCTGAGCAGCTTTACAATAACTCAACCTGTGTGCTTTAAAAAAAGAAATTCTGCCTCAGATGAAACGTCCTAATCAGTGTGGTAATGTTCACTCTTCCTCAGGTATGAACATCTCCCCTATTGACCTGATCAACATTGAGAGCTTCTCTAGCAGAGTTGTGTCCCTCACTGCTTACAGACAAGAACTGCAGGAGTACCTGCGCTCCAAAATGACCCAAGTGGCCCCCAATCTAGCGTCCCTCATTGGAGAAGTGGTACGTACTTGTCTCAAAGTGCTGAAACATATACACAAGCTGATGGGTATGCTTAGGTGCATCGAGTAAAGCTGCTTAAATGCTCTTGGTTAAAGGAATGATTCTGTTTATCTGATTTACACTATTGTCAATTGTTAGGCCACATGCATTTGATTGTGTAGACATGTTGAGTCTAAATTGTTTCTTTAGAGCAGGATCTGTGAAGAACGTTAAAACAATAGTTACTCGATTTCCATAAATACATCTCTGAACAATCTCAAGCCATGTTCACATGATCATTTAGGTGACACAGGTAGCACTTACTGTGAGGGGGGGGGGGGGAATAAAACTAGTATGGACAGCAATTTCAGATGATGCTAGGATAGAAGAGGATTGAGCTCAGATCAGATTGGTGCAAATTGGTTGGATTTCTCTCATTTGAGGTGGCTTGTAAAAACACTGTCTACAATGGCTGCTCACAGCATTTAGCAACATAGTGGGGGTTTTTTGTTTTTGTTTTTTTTATATAGCTCACTGTAGGTCATGTCTTAAACTACATAGATAAATTTGTACCATCTTAATGAAGAGCTGTTCTGATTGAATGGGCTGCGTAGTTTGGGTGATCATTAACTTGCAGTCCTCCCATATAAACTATTTATTTTGGCTTTGCTGAACCACAACTTAAAGGTTTATATAAAAGTGAATACATTTGATTTTGGGTAGCTTGTAGAATGGCACATGAGGAAACGGATGCTCTGAAGGTAATAATGTCTATGCCTGTAGGTGGGTGCTCGTCTTATTTCACACGCTGGCAGCTTGACTAACCTGGCCAAATACCCGGCATCCACAGTGCAGATCTTGGGAGCAGAGAAGGCCCTCTTCAGGTACTGGGGCACCCCTTCCCTGCGGGGTTTTGAGGCAGCTGCAGTGATGGCAGGGCTGGGGCTAAGCTGTGGTTGATTTGAGTGTGCTGAAATACTTGCACACCAAAAGTGATTCCACTCTCCTATGCTCCCCCTCAGTCTGAGCAGCTGCCTGGGGTTCTGAGAGGTAGTTACAATATAGGTGGCACCTGGTTAGCTACAACACACTTGGGGCAACATGTTAATTCAAATAGCACACCAATGTTTCACTATGCAGACTGCTGAATCTTGTTCCAAAAATCTAGGGCATTGAAAGTCAGAGGGAATACGCCAAAGTATGGTCTCATCTTCCATTCCACCTTCATTGGCCGTGCAGCTGCCAAGAACAAAGGTCGGATCTCCCGTTACCTTGCTAACAAGTGCACCATCGCTTCCCGAATTGACTGCTTCTCAGGTAAGTGTTGCCACTTTACAAAAGCAAGCTGTATAGACTTCTTGCTGTGATGTTATTATTTTTCGTCATCAGTATTTCACCCCTCTGGGGAAAGAATGTTGAGGAATTAAACCTGAGCAAATCAGTGATTCTAACAAGCCATGTAATGTTTATCAGAACCGTATGATGTCAGTAGTTTTTTTTTTTTTATTCCCCCCCCCTTACTGAATTAGAGGTTCCTACCAATGTGTTTGGAGAGAAACTCCGTGACCAAGTGGAAGAGCGTCTAGCCTTTTATGAGACTGGTGAGACACCAAGAAAGAACCTGGAAGTCATGAAGGAGGCTGTGGTAGAGGTTGGTTATTTTCTTTTGCGTTTACTATTCCTGCTGTGAGTGATGAGACCACTTCCCTGACTCCAATGTGGAGGCAAAAACTGATTTAATGAGCCTGACACAGCACTTTTAAACTCATGGTTGACGGTATGGGTCTGCATTTGACTTTGGACAAACTTGAGTAATATCTTCCACAGGCAGGTGAGGTGGTAGCAGAGATAAAGCGCAAACTTGAAAAGAAGGAGAAGAAGAAAAAGAAGCGTGAAAAGAGAAGACTCGACGCTCTGGCCACAGCTGAGGAGGAGGAGGAGGAGGATGTCAAACCCAAAAAGCTGAAATCCAGTGGAGATGCTGAAGCTGAAGTGAGTGAGGTGTCATCTGTGTTGAGCATGAATAGGGTTATTTGAAAATGTAGGTGTCTTGATTTCCAATTGCTTCATGTAGTTATTTAAATTGGTTTAGAACATGACTTGGAATAAAAACTGGACCGTGGTGGTGTCCAGACACTGGCAGCTTATCTTGGATGTAGCTACTTATGGGAGTATTAACGCAATTTGTGGTAATACTAATTCTTTAATGATTCAATAGATGTTAAATTATATGTGCCTTAAACAGAAATAACTAAACAGAATAACTGGAATAACCGTGCATGGCTAGACAAGAGCCTGGACCTTTGCATGGCCCTGTCTCTTTAAATGACATGCTAGAGAAAAGCTCCTCCGAACCATTGACAAACCCTCCTTAGTGGGTTTGGTCACTGAGGTGAGCAGGACAGCAGTCAAAGTCAGTTTAAGTCTCTTATAACTTTTTGGGTTTGATTCTAATCTGCATTTTACTGATCTCTAGGAGAATGGAGAGGCTGTGGCTGCTGAAATAAAGAAGAAGAAGAGAAAGAGGGTGTCTTTTGAGGATGCTACAGTGAAGGAGGAGGAGGAGGACGTCACGAATGGTACGGGCACGGCAAGTCCTGCTATAAAGAAGAGGAAGCTGGTCAAGGCTGAGGAGGAGGCAGAAGTCCCAGAGCCTGAACAGACTGAAAAGAAAAAGAAGAAGAAAAAGAAGCTGGCCACTGAGGATGCTGAAGTGAAGGAGGAGGAGGAAGAAGTCGCAAACGGTATGGGCGAGTCAGCTCCTGTTGAGCAAACTGAGAAGAAGAAGAAAAAGAAAAAGAAGGCAGATGAATAAAGGATCTGTCCTTCAATAGTGAACTTTTTTTAGTACTGTACAGATTTTTTTTTCTGAATGACTGAGTATGGCAAGTATGTGTGTTTCAGAAGGAGCATTTAATCCCTTAATACTGAATACCTATGATTTAAATGTTTAATCTGTGCCTTGAGTTCAAATAAAACAATGTGCATCTGTACCAGTGATCAGACTGTTGCTAATGTGTTGCTTCTCAACCAGGCTGTAGTAATTGAGTTGCAAAGTGAACATTTGTATTTCTAGAATAAAATCAGAACTGATGTCTTGCCTGTAGTTCCAAAGGCTTCTGTTATATAAACTGGCCTGATTATGAAATTTACTGCAATACTTAAGTTTGACTCTGTAAACCATCAGTATTTGACACCTGAGGAGGTGCTGCAAATGACTGATCGCCCATTATTAGGTGTGTAGCAGTTCTCCGTAGCCATGGGTTAAGAAAAATGGGGACATGAACTAGTTTTGGGACAATAAATACACTGGTTGTGGCTGCTTCGACCCCATTAACAATGTTCTTGCTGTTGTCTGCGGTCATCTGGTCTGTCAATTTTCCACTCCAACTTTATGTATTTTTGAAAAATGGTCAGTTGTGACATTCATACAGTGGGTCTGAAGGTTGGGATTTGTAAACACCTGGTTGTATTGTGAACATGAGGCAGCTCTCTGTTGCACAGGACTACCCATTTGTAGCTAAAGAAGAGAATTTTGCATTTTGCGAGTACTCCAGCAGTTTCTTTACTTTGTCATAAGATTTAGACTAAATGTGGTTTTCAACTGAAAAGGCACATTCAGTGCCATGAAAACTTCAATTGTCTTGGTAGTGGCTTGAGCACAGTCTGAGTCGCTTGTAGCTTCGTTCTTAAGACTTAAGTTACCTGTTGCTGAGGTTTCCTTCATGTGTCATTAAGATCAGTGTTGGGACGATGTCTTCTGTTAAACAATTATGGAAAATGGTTTGGTCTGTACAACACAACTGGCATCCTTGTTGTGGTTTTTGGCTTCAGAACTGTTACACCCCTATTCTACATGTGTACTGAATAAGGTTTAATTATATGGACTGTGTCTTATGTAAAACATTGCTACTCATTTTTAATAAAAAGTATTAAACATTTCCTATTGCAAATGATATCCTATGTCTTACACTACAGGAAGGCCAATGAGAGAAAAATAAGTAACTTGTCAGATATTTTATTTGGACGACAAGGGTAAAACCAATGTTAAAATGATTGATTCAAAAACTGCTACGTTTCAGCCAATTAACAGGATAAGGAGGGTTCACAAATGAGGGGATGAGGAAATAAAGTCAAGCACTGAACTAAAAATCCACCCCATAGAAAAAAAAATTCACAGGTCAGTGGGGTGCAGGGGCAAACATACAAAAACATTTTTAAAAAAGGCTTCACCATCAAATGATGCTTAGCAATAATGTACACCATTATTAGGTTTATGTATGTATACAAAAAGAAAATATCTCCCATATTATGATGCTGGGTCTGGTTCAAGTATATTCACCTTCTATTTTAGTATTTAGTTCTCATCCTCTTTGTTTATTCATATTCATTTTGAAATTAACAAAAATGTCCTTCAAAACAAAATGCAGTAAACCACATTTCATATCCTACCAATACATATATACTGTATAAATACATACATAAATATATTTTACATACAACAGCCAAAACTTTGAAAAGGGGGGATGAGAACTAAGGGAGGGGGGATATGGTAGTGTGTGTATGATGTATGTATATGTGTGTGTGTGTGTGTTGTATGGTGCTGTGTTTATTTGTCCCTCTGTTCTGACAGTGGCCGCAGTGTTGCATGGTAACGTGGCGTCCATTGGAGGGGCATGGGGCTTCTGCACTTTTTCAGTTGCCCCAGTAGGGGGAGCTGCCATAGCTGGACTTGTTGACCTGGGTCTTCTGCTGCATGCTGCTGGTCTGGCTCCTCTGACTCGGCCCAGCCTACACACACCAGAAAACATTTAGATTTTTCATGTTTTTTTTTTAAAACTAGATTTAAACAAATGCTTTTTGAACATACTAATCATAAATAAGAACATTCAAACAAATTCAATACACAACTGAGACAACTGACCAGGAGAACTTAGTAAAATTCCTACAGGTTTCATTAAACGCCAGCTTGTGCCTATAAAATCAAGCATCCGCAATGTAAGACAACAGTTGTTCACTACAGGTTCTGATTTGCATTTTGGCTGTCGCTTATGAATTGAAAGCTGCTTCTACAGATGGCGTCTGTGTGCCAGTAGGGACTTTCCTTTCTGCTTTCAGTGACCAGCTATATTCTGCAAATCAAGTACAATGTTGCCTTTTCAAGTGGCATTCGATCTGTGGTGAAAGTAAATAATTATATATAGCCTACTGAAATTTGTTCTGAACAAACTGTTATGTCCTTAGTTCTGCACAATGTTTTGCAATGTATCTGCTGCAACTGTTTAAAACACAAGAGAAACAGCTTTTTCCCAGTTTCCCAATCATTCAAATTATAAGTAAACATTAGATTCTGACAACTGGTTGAACATCTATTTGATTTAGGTTTTTCCAGCCTGAAAACAGGCAGCGCTTCCGTACATTTCTGCACAAAATGTTTGCCTTACTCAAACACCTACTAAAAGTGTAGGCACACCAAGCTTAGTTTGAATTTTCTAATGCATCTCTTATGGCAGATATGGGGCTAGAGTCTCCCATTCGTTCTCTCGTCACAAAATGAGTATTGTCATGATCACATGGTGGCCTTCAAGCCTCTGCCATTGTGCGACTGACCTGTCCATCCTGGGCAAGGTGGTGGTGCAGCAGCTGAGAGTGGGGCTGCTGATGGGCAGGCAAGATGTGGAGGAAAGGAGCTGGGGCATATCCAGGGGCTCCACCAGGGGTCAAAGGTCCAGTACCCCCAAGAGCCGAGGGGAGGTTGAAGGGAGGAGGAGTGCCAGCATGGAAACCCTGTTTATCAAAGGACTGCTGTCACAGGTGGGAAAAAGAACACACAAATAAAGAATCACAGACAGCTTACATAATTCAAACGAACAACTTAATCAGGCAAATCGACAAGACATCTTTAGATCTTATACCTGAGTCTTATTGTAAACAGTTCCACTGATATCTGGCACACCAGAGTTACTGGATGTCACAGAGACACCTACAGGAATAGAACAGTGTAAAATGTTAAACCTTTAACAAAGAAACATAAGACATCTATTCTCCACACATTTCAGTCTCAATTCAATGTATGCTATAATTTATATCGCGAAAATAAAAATGTTCCAGCACCTTTCCCTGGACCAGAAGCAGCAGATTTGGCCTGGGTCTGAGAGGAGTTGCTGTACCCTTTACTGTATTCTGCTCCTGCTGGGCCTTGTGTCAGGTCGTCATACCCTAAATAGAGACAGAAACAGTTAAACTTAATGAAGTCAAAAGCTACAATTGGGCAATATGACTGTCCTATTATCAAGGTATATTCACATCATTATCAAGGAATATTCACATTTTGCATCTTTTCAGCCTGAAATTAAGATATTTTCCATCTGTACACTCAATTCAAGCTACCATCCAAATGAAAGACCTGGATAAATCAATCCTTAAGAGCACAGTAAAGTATAATAAAGAAGTGGAAATTGTTACTACTACTACTACTACTACTACTACTACTACTACTACTACTACAACCCCCACCCCCCAATTCAAACTGTATGGAAGAGCAAGGAGGAACCTGGTCAGAGAGGCTACAAGAGGCCCAAGGCAACTTTGAAGCAGTTACAGGAATTTATGGCTTAAGAGTGGTCATTGTGCACATGTGACAATATCACAAGTGCACCATAAATGGGGCTTTTATGGGAAAGTTGCAAGAAAAGACTCACTCCTCAAGAAAGGCTGCAAGAAGTCTCATTTGAGCTTTGCCAAAATGCACTTCCAAGAGGCCAAGTGGAAAAAGATGTTCTGGTCTGATGAGACCAAAAGCAAAATACTTCAACAACAAATGATACATCTGGCAGAAAGCAAACAGAGACCACAACCCAAAGAAAACCAGACATACAGTAAAGCATCCTGTTGTGGGAGTGTTACTCTGCAGCAGAGACTGGAGGACTTGTCAGGACAGAAGGAAAAATGAAAGATGCAAAATATCAAACTCTTGAGGAAAACCCTGCTGCCCTTTGCCAGAAAGTTGTTCACCGACACAACCCACAGCTTACAAGAAAATTGACCACACAGTGCCTGAAGGAGAAAAACAAGTGAATGTCCTTGCATGGTCTAGTCAAAACTCAGACCTTATGACAATCTGTGGAATTTGACTGCGCTTGAACAGTTCTGTAAGAAGAATGGTCAAACACTGCAGTCTAGATGTGCAAAATTGGTAGAGAAGTATCCCAGTAGAATCTAGGTAGTAATTAAGCAAAAGGTGGTTCCACAAAGTACTGATGAAGGGGGTCAGAAAAAATAATTAAAAAAAGGATTGCTATCAGATCTTTCATTTGTATGCTCCAAGTTGCACTGAGCGAACACAATTATGTGTCTTCAGGTTGCAAATCAAGGAGACGATTCTTTTTTGCATACCCACTATATTGACCACATAAACTGTACAGTAACAATTCGCTGATTCAATATCAGGCCATTATACCGGTGTCTATATTTTATTACCTTTTTTCATACTAATTATCCATGTAGACTATTTTAATTAACTTCTTTTTTTAAAGGCACTGCTGTTTAGCTAGTGTTTTTTTCCCCAAATTCTTAATCATTTATACATCTCAGATAAACCAAACATTAGGACACATAATGTATCACAACAAAGTGTTGCCAATCGGTTTCATCTACACACACTGCACTGCATGCATTCCATGGACAAAAGTATTGGGACGCCTGACCATTACACCAACAGGTTCTTTAATTACATTGTATTCAAATACATAGACTTTAATGTGGAGTTGGTCCCCCTTTTGCACCTAGAACAACTTCCTCTGCTTGGAAGACTTTCCACAAGATTTTGGAGAAAGGGGGAATTTGCGCCCATTCAGGCACTGATGCTGGAAGAGAAGGCCTGGCTCGCAATCTCCATTCCAGTTCATCCCAAAGGTGCTGGATGGGGTTGAGGTCAGGACTCTGTGTG
>JBBPCY010000023.1:13120207-13141044 GCA_037974405.1 Brachyalestes nurse | reverse complement strand
CACGTCTTTATGGAGCTGCACTGGGACACAGTCATGCTGGAATAGAAAAGGTTCTTCCCTAAACTCTGTCCACAAAGTTGGAAGCATGGTGTTTTCTAAAATGTCTTGGTCTGCTGAAGCATTAAGATTGACCTTCACTGGATGTAAGGGGCCACCTGACCGCAATAATTAAAAGGCAAGTTCCAATAGTTTTGTCCATATAGTGTATGTGTCTTTGACCCACCTGAGCTAAAGGTGTGCTGGCCATAGCCACTGGGCTGTTGGAATGGTGTGGAGGGGTTGCTTAGACCCATGCCATGCTGCTTGGCAGAGGCTGGAGGCATGAACATGGTGGGGCCATACTGGAATGCACTGGGAACACCAGGAACTCCAGGGTAGTAGGGAAGGCCTGTATAGCTGTAGCCAGGGGGCAGGGCAGGGTTGAGGAAGGCCTGCTGGGTGCTGTGGTGGCCATGTGGCTGTGGCTGGTTCTGGCCTTGGCTCTGGGCCTGTGGGGGCTGCGCAGTCTGGGGCGCGTGAGCAGCCGATAGGCTGGTAGGGGGTGCTGGAGAGGTGGAGTCGCCTCTGCCAAACTTTGTCACTTCACCTTTAAAAGGAAGAGAGAGAACAAGCCATCAAGAGTCTGCAGTGGGCTGTCAGTACATGTGCACATCTTGATTCCCTCAGTGACATCCTCAAAACCTTGCATCTCCAAACAAGTATTTCACAGCAAAGCAAAAAAAAATCTCAACTTTAAATATGTCAAACAATAAGATTAGCAGGAATTAAAGACAACATGAAGTAACAATAAAAAGCCCTTTGTCAGTCAGATGAGAAATGTGGATGAGGCTGTAAAACACCATGCAGACCAAGGATGATGAGGATAACTCCAGGAGTGATACTAAAGTGGCACTGACACAAAGTAGCACATGGCTACCTGAGTAAGGATTATTGGCTAGGCTTCCATCTCTGTTGGACAGCGTTGCAGTGGGCCCCGGGAATGTGATTCCATAATAATCCTGCAGGATGACAAGGATGTGAAGTGCGATTATAATGGGAAGATTAGACCAGAAACAAAATCACACACAGAATGGACACCCAACTGAAGATCATATGGCACTTATACTAGTAATGATTACATTGCCATATATACAATGATGACCATACACACAAACACAGATAACACTGAACACTGCATGGAAAAAGAACAAAACCATTCAGTAGAGGGCAACGTTTCTTAATTCTGAACACGTTCTGCAGTCACCACAATGTTAAATAAGCTGGGTATGGATGATTTACCATTGGCAGCCTCGACTGCAGCATGTGGAGGTCCTCATACCCATAGATTTGCTGTAAGAAACAACAAAAAGAGCTCAGAGCTTTTCCAACACCTCCAACACAATAATAACCCTCCACTCCACTACCTTTAACACACGCACGCACGCACACGCCCACACACACACACAGGGGTCATCCTATTAAACACAGTCCACTACATCACAGTTTCTTAACCTTGCTCATGCCCTCAACAGTCTCAAACTGCTGAATGGGAATTAGGGCCGTGCATTTTAGACACAAGTCAAAGCTGGTCTATTCTTATATTACATGTGAGGTTTGTGTCAGTTACCGGGTATGCAGGCAGCAGGCCTCCAGGGCCCATGATATACTGATTGGGCAGCAGCGGAGGAACCCCCTGAGACAAGTTAGGGGGAGCTTTTCCTGTAGAGCAAAAGTAATCCAAATAAGAATGGGGTAATGACATAATGTTTACAATGATACTAGCTCTATGGGTGGCTCTCTATTGGAGCTATAAGTGTTTTACCACACTATCTAAACCTTTTAAATGTCTGCAGTTTGGAACTGTTCAAGGAGGCAAAACAAAAGAGCCTAAAGTTAACATTTCTACCTGATTAAATCACTAATACGCAATCAAATTCCTTCAGAAAGGTTCAATGCAAATTATGCAGTCCTAAAGACGTCGTCAATTTAGACTTTCACAGTAATGGTGATTCTAATAATTAGAATCTAATCCTTCTAAAGATAACCCTCAGACAGTTTTTACACAAACTTATGAAAGTGCAGTCTGACAACACAACACTATTTTATTTTGAGGTATGGTGAAAATAGCAGATTTACATTTTGCTATTATCTGCATTAAATATAACTGGAGGATTTTCCCTCTAAATTAGCTGCATTTTGTCCAAAAAAACACACCAAAAATTGGACTCCTTAGCTAATTCAGAGGTAACAGTTAAAGCAAACAGCGCATTCAAAGCAAGCTACTTTTTTTCATATAGAATTGCATGATTACATTTCAGAGTGGTTCATTCAAGGCGTAAATCATTCTTTCACATAAGTGATAAGTCCTTGATGAAGATATCCTTGCAGAAGGGTCTAAAGCTTATACAATACAGGCTGTGCCTCACCAGAAGAGGAGAGCAGAGGCGCAGTCCTGACCGCAGAGGGAGCGGTGGAGCCATTGCCGCTGAGTCCCAGAGCTGTAGAGTGCAGGCTATTGCCGCTACCCACACTGCTCACACTGCTGCTGGGAAGAGCGGATACTGACGAAGAGGAGAACGCAACTGAAGACGGAGCCAGAGAACTCAAACTGTCCACACTAGTATACTGCAAGTAAGAGTGGCAAGATGGATAGAGTGGGAGTGAAAAAGAAAGAAAGGTTATGTAAACTGTAGCTGTTCAAAACCTTGTAGTCCTGTTTTTCTTTCAAGGACCCACATCGTGGAAAAAAAACTGTCTTTTGTAAAACAAGTGTTTTATGTAGTATGTAACTGTTAAATGTTTAAAAATGTACTATTTACTTTGTAGCCCTTATAATCCACATATAAAAACTAAGCTGCTTTAAAAAAACAAGTTCAAAAACATTTCACTTCTGACAAGTCATCACTTCAGGGGTACAAGGTTATATTCTAATGGACAATTTATGTCAGTCAGGCAGTAAGCAAGTAAACTACCATCATGACATCAACACACTCACCGTTAGTGAAGAGCTGGTGCAAAGTGCTGATACTGAGGAGTGGCCACTGCTCACATGGCTACTGGGAAGAAGTAGAAAGCACAATGGCTATAAGTTACTCATGCACACCCAATCTGGCTCCCCGGGACCACTCACATAAAGTTCAAGTCCTTAACACTTGCCTTTAAGGCCAAGAATGGACTCGCACCCCCATACAGAACAGCATTGATCAAACAACTTGTCACTTCTCGTTCTCTCAGGGCTTCAAGCACGGCTCGTCTTGAGCCTCTGCTGCTCAAAAGGAGAGGGAGACCTGCATCAAGACTCTTCTCAGTCTTGGTCCCCCAACGGGGGAACGAACTCCCTCTTCTGATCAGATCTGCGGAGTCCTTCACTGTCTTCAAACATCGCCTGACCCATCCTCCCACCTCTTCAAGGAGCACCTTGTTGACTAACTATGTCTCTCACTTTTCTTGTTTATTTCTTAATAAAAATAAATAAAAAAAAATAAAAAATCCCCATCCCTTCCCTACTTTTGTCTGTACTTCTGACTTTTCTTTACATGTATTGTTTAGATATTGTGTGACAGGTGTTTAGGTGTACCCAGCATGAAGTAACTTGAATAGTAGACGTTGATTAAGTTTAGCTTACAGGTCTAAGAAACAGACGTAGACTACTTGAGCACTGGTTAAGAGCATCAGCTAAATGCTGTAAATGTAATCTGACTTGCAGGAACAGAGAGGAAACGGTAAAAGGGCCAACAGGCTCACCTGCTGAGGGGTGGCAGGCTGGCAGAGGGCAGCTCAGTGGCCAGGCTGGACAGAGCTGAGCTGTGAGGGGTAACTGAGGGGGGCAGCAGAGATGAGGAGACAGAAGGGGCAACACTGGTGCTGCTGCTGCCCAAAGAGGGCGACTCTGGCTTCGGAGTGGAGGAACTCGATGTGGCTAAACACCAGGGAGAGAGGGAGAAAAGGTTATGGCATGCAAAAGCAAAAATCTGTAGCATGTTAGAGGTATATGGAAACAAGGCACAAGAAAAAAAAAAACTCTACTTACAGTCTAAAGCAGCAGAGGTCCTCACTCCATTAAAACCGTTCTGGTCAAAAAAGATAATCATTACACAATAAGTAATTGTAGTGCTGTACTTTTCCTCAACTAAAAATGATCACAATTATAATAATTTAGTCAAAAATAAATATTAATGTCATAAGTGTTCATGATGCATTTGTGCCCAGTTGGTGGCACTAAGCTCTCACTCACAGTCACAGGTCCAGAGGGATCCTTGTTCTGAGAAAATGTCAGTCGTGAGTGTGGAGCCACTCCACAGTCAAAGCTATTCCCAGCTGACGAGGCTGCTGAGGAAGATGAGGAGGAGGCGGAAGTGGGCACTGTGGCAGCACTGGGAGTGGTCAGAGGAGGAGCTAAGCTGGGCAGAGCCACAGAGGGAGCTGGGTAGATGCTGTCAGAGGAGGCCAAAGGCAGCAGCAGAGGGACAGGGCTGGCCAGAGATTCACTTTGGGAACAGACACAAAATACTTTTAAGTGCAAACAATCATTTATGCAGCCTTTCTACCTGGCTAAGTTTTGCAATTGCAACTTTAGCAGGATTGCTAAAAAGCATTACCAGGTGTTTAAAGAAATAAACATTGCCAACTGGTTCAGAGTATTTAAATAAGAATGCAACGCATTAAACCATCATGAGTAGTCATTAATATCATTGCAATTAGCTATTACCCTTAAGTCTCATTCAGAAGCTACCATTAAACTATTAGGTCTGTTATGTAGTGAGGAAATTACGTGTAAGCCCACATACAGACTGCCCATGTCCTCTGACCTGATAGGTTTGGAGTAGAGGCTGCTCTGAGACTGAGGAACAGAAGCAGCCTCTCGTGTAGCTTCACTGTTGCAGTTCTCAGGGTGGCTGAAATCTGGCAGGGCAGACTCAGAGCCGAAATCCAAAGCACCAAACTGCACGTTGAGCCCAGATACATCTGCAGAGCCAGGCATCTCCACCGCAGAGGAAGGAATCTACACAGTAAAAAGTATTTTGAACTATATGGCCATTACTGTGGTCTTCTGAAACACAGCCCAAGGCCAGAACAGCATACAGTTTAATTTCCCATATGGTAATACACCTGGTTCAGCTCAAGTCAATTAACAAGCTCTATGTGAGTTCAGCCAGCAGAGAAAATCCAAAACTGTGGAATGGTCTCTCCAGGGAAAGTGCACAGATCAGCATTTCAAAGCAATATCCTAAAAGCTGTACAATGTACATGCTTATTCACTAAAACATGTAACAAGACAGATTTGCAGTACAACAGTCTGAGAAAAACTGTTTTAAGATTCTAGGGAAGTGCAGGTATAAAGCAGTGAAGAAGCTCTCTTACTTTGGAGGTGGGAGGTAACCTTCGTTTCTGTGTCTTAACTTGGCGGTGCTGTGTACTGCTGGCCTGAGGATCTGCAGTCTGTGTGGGGGCCATGGAGGACTGAGATGGCTCTGGTGCTTTGGAAAAGGCCTCCAGGGGACCCTGGGTGGGTGAGGGCACACTCAGTGGAGGAGGGCTGGATTGCCTGGCCAAAGGCAGAGGTCCTGTGTGGCTCAGAGAGCTCTGCTGCCGCTGGCTCAGCTGGCTTAGCACCAAGGAGGGCTCTGGTTGCATCTTAAACTCCCCTGGAAGGTGTACAATAGACAGAGGAGAGAGCAGATAATTTACTGGGCGTTTCAGTGGTTTTGTAACAGTGAAAAAGAGCAGGAGACAGATACAGTGTGAGACTATTAATGCATGTGTAAGAGTACCTCTAAAAAAAACCTGAAAGCAGATGCACAAGAGAAACAACCTGGGTACGTACGACTAAACTGGGAGGGCAGTGAGGGAGAGCTCTGTGTTCCAGAAGGTTTGATGTCCCAAGAAGAGGAGGCAACAGATATCCCTGTCCCTGCCAGTGCACCTACAGGAGTGCAGTTAGCCCCTGTACTGGGAGGCTGGGAGGTAAGCTGCCCAAGACCTGGTCCCTTCAGTTGCTCCAGTATCTGCTGTCCAGCGGTCTGCCCAAGCTTAGGACCACCCAGCTCCCCAAATCCAGAACCCAAGACTGAGGACTGCCACAGGCACAAACAAACTCCAAAAATTCAATCCCTAAAATCTCAAGTCTAATTGACATACACAGTTTCAATCACCAACAACAAGACATACATTAAAGGTTTCACAGACCCAGATTAAGTCTAAGCCTAGACTAAGTCTTAGTGACTCACCACCAGCACTGCTATTTTGTCTGAGAAACAGCCCAATACGTTTCAAGTAGAAAACTATCTGTTATTTAAGACTTGAAACATGCTTGTTGACAGTCTTACCAGGGTGGCATGTGCGTAGCTGGGAGTGCCGGTGGTGGTGCCTCCGTTACGGGTGGGCTGGTGGTGGGAGTTTGTGAAGACTAAGCTGTGGCCAAGCCCTTGCGAGGAGGCCGGCTTCATATTCCCCAATTCCTCCCTGCCAGCAGGCTTCTGCAGCAGAGATGCCAGGTCAAGACTACATGGGACACAACACAGAAAAGCAAGAGTCACTTTAGCAGACATTTTGAGTTTATAAACGAAACTTAAAAATGGTAAAAACAACATTTACTACACAATGGGTACAGCACATCAAAGTGTACTACCTTTGACCAGGTGTGATGTGGTTCTCAGCCGGAGGTGCACATGAGGAGGTGAACACTTTGGTCTCGGATAGCTGCATGGGAAAAACAGAAGACTACAATAAACAACAAGATCTTGACCATGAAATCCTTGACTAACATCCGCATTTATATGCCCATACAGGGGGTCCTCAAGTTGCGACAGAGATCCGGTCCTACGACAGTGATGTAACCTGAATGTTGGTGTCGAAACACCGTAGCCCAGTGGTTCCCAAACTTTTTCTGCAGGGCCCCCCACCCCCCCACCAATTCAAACTACACAGGTTATCCCATTTGTGCGCCCCTCTGCAATACCTCCGCGCAGGGCCCGCCCCACAGATTGGGAACCACAGCCGTAGCAGTGACCTATCACAACCCATCCTAACGCAGTTGTAAAATCATAATCTTGAACACTACTAAGTCACAGAAAATGGACAAACATATTGTAGTAACAGAGTATTGTAGTATTGTAGTAACAGAAAAAACTGACAAAATGAGTGTAAAAATTTGTTTAGAAGCCACGATAAAGGCCAAAAAGTCGCCACAAATGGAACATTTGCACTTAGATAAGCTTATTCCCTCACTCAGACATCACATCACTGTGTATTCGCTGTGTTCTGCATATTCTTCCACTGAGCGCCACTAAACTTTACCCAGATGAGCATTGTAAACCCGAAACATCGCATGTCAAGTCCCCCGTAACTTGAGGACCCCTGTACTTTAATTACAAAAGACAAGTAATAAACTGCATTACTTACGCTCACATCCTCGCTCCAGTCTTCAGCCGCCCACTCTTCTAGAGTGTTCCGCCATGCCACTGCACAGTTAAAAAAAACAAAAAACAAAAAAAGACAGACAACGGTGAAAAAGAAAATCATTGCAGGACTGTGTGCTTATTCCTCCTGATGTATCTTCATGTGCTTCACTTCTTCACCTGTTCCATCTGTGGTCTCGTTGGCCCCAGATTCCCATACATCAGCATGCGAATTGGTCGTGCCACTGTCCGTGGTGTAGTCCGCTGGGTTGAAGGTCCTGCAGAAGGGACATGAAAAATTGGATGTCCTGGTTTAGAATTTTTGCCTCAATCCAAACAGTCTGTTAATACCAATTAGCTTGTTTGTGTCTATTAAGTTCGTAACTGCATAAGTAATGCTGCTAATCACTAAAATTCTACACGGAACTTAGTACATGGTATGACATTTTAAGGTTTTGCAACTAATTTCACTGGCCGATCTGATGAGTAACCTGTTCTTACCTTCGCAGAAAAGATGGACATAATGGCATTCTTCTAATTTTATCTATCCTTCTTGTCTCACACACACACGATGTATGCATGTATAAATGGTGCAGTACTGATCATAGGCTATGTTGGAAGGGTATTTTGTTTGTGCTTTCCAAAAAGGAAAAAAGGGCTTGGAGCTTCACAAAGCACACTGCAGCAAATCTCACTGGACATGTTTTACTACTTTTGAGAATTAATCCTTTTACAGTATTACAAAATCAACACAGATTCAAACTCCAATTCTATTACTCGCAGTAAAGCCTGCTTCTGCTAAAGCATCAATACTGCAACATTTTGATTGTGTTCAATGTTACACCAGCTGTAACTGTGAGTGAAAAAACTTATGAGCATTTGAGTGTCATTTTACATGTGGCAAGTTGAATGAAAGAGTTGAAAATGAGTTGGGGTGTAAGTTGTGTTGATATATGCAAGCCTCACTCTCCTTACCCCATTCCTTGTGCTGTAAACCTGCTGGTCCCTGGTGCACGGCCCCTTCCTCTGCCTCCAGACACTGCATGCACACAACAAAATGAGTACACAAAACCAACCAAGAGATGATAAAGTTAGGGTGTAGGTGCATGTACCTTTGCCTCTTCCTCTACGGCCACGGTCAACTCCTCTCTCCACAGGTGTCGCCTCCACTCCATTCTCCTCAGCCCTCGCTGAGGAGACCACAAATATATGCAAACATAAAAATACAAAAATATAGTCTCTGCATACACATTTACATAAAATAATCCTGTATTTAAATAATGGATGATTATCAGTGGAAGCAAACAGACGAGCAAACAAAAGAGAATTTCATACCCATCATGAAACTTAAGCTTTCACATTGTCTGTCAATATCTAGAATTACGAACAGTTTCCACTTCTAATCTAGTCAGCATCTACTGACTAACCACAAGTAAAAGTACAATTCATGACTAAAGAAATGCTGAATGCCAGTGGTAGACAGAAAATCAAACACTGTTAATTGCAAAGAATTTTGTTCAAAAATCCGAACTGTCTGAAACAGTAACCCACAGATCAGACCTCAGGAAAACAATGTACGAGTTTGTTTGAGACTTTAGTTTTCAGTTTAGTCTCTCCACAGGGATTTTCACTAAACATCACAGTTCCTCCCAGAAACCAAGGCTCTTCTTACCCGGTCGATTGCGGATGACCCCTCTGCCTCTACGGTTTGCTCCACCACGTGCTTTGCTGCTCTCTTTCTCACTTCTCTTCTCCCGATTCTCCTTGTTCTCCTTGCTCTCTGAAGAAATGCTCTCCTTTCCTAAGCTCTTCTTCTTCCCCACTGTTTCCCAAGAGGTCTGGAGGGGAAAAAATGTTAATCAAAAAAGGTGTAAAGGATTTTCCCTGATAGATGCTGTACACTTTGCACTCTAAGCAAATTAAGTAGAGTACAACAGCATGCCACAAGTACTTCCATGCACGCCAGTGCTGTGTTGTGACTAGAAAACTGCTGAGAGTCGTAAGCATAATTTTGAACATCCCCAGTCAAATTCTTTAATTTCAACAGAAAAACAAAATCAATACAGCAAATTTTAGTGCTGATTTGTTAAAGCCAACAACGTGTTCTCTGTGGGTGAGTATTTTCATATATAAAATCAACAAAATAAAATTGCAGCCACAGACACACACAACTGAAACTCCGTACACTCTTTAAACCAATAGACTCGTTTTAGTCATAACATTCCTCCATGATTTTCTTTTAGGAAACTTTTAGGAAAAACAGCCTTTTCTTTATCAGTCAAAATACAAACATTTAGCTAATCATGTAGTTTCCAAGCAAACATGCTCAGCAGTAACTGTGAAGGACATTAAACAGATAAAGAACACAGCAGGCAGAGGTCTGTTATGGGACAGGATTATCCAGTGATCACAGAAATGACCCAGTTTCTATTTGAGTTTTCCTAGAATCACTACCACATAACTGTAAGCACAGGTGTCTCAAATTTCACTATGCCTTACACACCACAGTGTCTGAAGCAAATGTGTGCCAGTGTAGTAAGAGCTAGTTCCAAAAGCCAGTATGCTGTACTGCTAATTATACAGAGCTATGAAAAATATACTTGCATATCAAATATAACCGTGACGAAGTATTTAAACAATTGTTTAAATCTTCTATAGTGCCCCCACAAAAATGTTTTCATTTCAAGCTCTGAGTTTTAAAACCCCTTTCTTAAACTAGTACAGGAAACCTAACTGTGGGCTGGTTGAAACTCACTGTATCAGAGGGCCCCTCCAGCAGAAAGTTGATGGCTCTGTTGACATCCTCGTTGCAGTCATGGAGAGCAACCATGCACTCATCCTGGTTTTTCCCTGTCACCTCCATGAGCTAAAATAAAAACAAGACACACAGTCTTGAGATCTCTGTACAATTCCTTTAATTATGTAGATGTACTGAGGACAATTTTATTGATAATTTATTGCGCTGCTCACAACGTGTCTCACCTGGTTGACTTTGTCTTCAAAATCTGCGTCATTCTTGTCATAGATCATCTGAGCAAGTCGGATCTGTTCGGCTGTAGCCTGTGAAAGGTACAAGAGAAGGAGAACAGTGAAATTAAATGAGAAACGGCAAAAAGTCTCTTAGCTAGGCAACCCAGACTACCTGGGCTTCCAGACACAGATTAAGCCTAATCTTTGATATTTGTCTAGTGTTATACAAAGTCTAGGTAATGTTTTCTGAAAACTGGTTCATAAAATACACAAAGCAGAGTGAGAGAATATTTTTAGACCATTAGTAAATATGTCCATACGCACCTGAAGCTGTTTCTGTGGCTGTGTGGTCTGTGTGGTTGTGGGCAGCACTTTGTCCCGAGTGCCCCGGGCTCGGTCGCTGCCCAGTGAGGTCATCATATACAGTATATACAAAACAATGTATGTACAAAATAGAAAAATCTGAAAAACATACAAAAAAGGTAGTTTAACAAAGAGCCTGTATAAGCAAGACATATTCCTGTGCTGTACTAATATAATTACAATATTTCCCAAAAGTATGAGATTAGTAAAATTCGCATTAGTAAAGGGTTTTTCGGTACTGAAAAATACCTAACATGCTTGTTTTTGACTGTATTTCTGAGTACAACCACAGCATTGTAAATTTTACCCAGACTGCCAGCATATTTCCAAAGAAAAGATGTACTATTTATTTTATATTATATATCCTCCTATACCTCTATTTATCTTTCACACATCTTAAAACTCGTCTTTCACAACATCTAGTAAATTCACCATAGATCTAGTTAAGGTGTTACTGAAGGTTTTAAATGCAAAAACGTCCACAGTGTGGCCTCTGCAAGGGTAAACGTTTTCAAACTTCCAAACACACGCACAATGGGCCATATCAGATTCCTCCCCTCCAAAATCCAGTTGCGCAAGATTGAGCAATCCCCCTGTCCTCCAGGAACATTTATAAGATGTATATACATAAACACGCACATACATAGACTTCTCACTTGCCCAGCTTAAACTGAGGCCAAGCCAGACAGAAATGGTGTCCACTTACACATCACTGTAGCCCTCCCTGTCCTAATAACACACCATACAACCACTCCTTCACTAAAAGTAAACCTGTGGGACTGTAAGCAGAGTTGCAGGAAAAACCCTTGACTCTAGTGAAAAATCTGACCATGTGTTGTTAATCCAAAAACATGTCAAAGGCCCATATAATTATTGTGGTAATGAACATTATTATTAAAAGGGAAGTATGCTCATTTTCAAAATTTCTGCATGATGAAACTGACAAAAGTAAACAAGGAAATCCATGTAGACTTTCAGAGTGGTTTGACGTGAAAGGAACCATTGTAGAGAAACTTGCTGAGTCAGAATTGTTCTCAAATGTAGTAATAGGAACCAGACATTTGTAGTGTTTAATGTCTCTAAAAGCTACTTCACAGGAAGCAAATACACAATTGCAGTGGATATACGGCACTTGATGCCAGATAAATTGCCAGATAAATTTATGGCGGTTTAGAGATGAAGTTTTGACCTAAAATGTACATTTTATGTCAGAGCAGATTATGCACCATGAAGTAAGGCAAAAGCACCTTAGGAATGCATTTTCTTTTACACATACTAGAGGACTATCGAAATTACTTTCATAAAGACAGACCAAAACATTGCGACACCTGACTATTATACCAACAGGGACTTTTAATGACATTGCATTCAAACACATAGACTTCAAAAGGGAGATGGTCCCCCTTTATAACAGCTTTCACTCTTCATGGAAAGCTATGGACAATCAAGACGTGTAATTTTTTTTTAAAAGTTACTAAAATGGATGTGTCACATTAAAGAAACCTACGATGACAGTAAGTTTCTCTTCAATGCACCATTTCCATCAGACCACTCTGAAGGACTGTTTACATCTCAACAACTGAATGACTGGTGAAACTGTACACAGAATTTGTTTTTCAGTGCGATAAGCACAAAGTCATGTCTGTTGTCCTTCATACAACTGAAACCAAAAACTGAAAAGAAAAAAAAAAAACTAACACCAAACGGTGCAGAAAAACTTGCGGCATTATTTTCACAACTGTCTAAAATAAAACTAACCCTGCAGGAGGTTCAACATTTCTCCAAAAAAAGAGCACAGGTGGTGTTTACAGTTGTTTTTATAAATACTTGACAAATTGGACAAATGATAGTCCAAGAAATAACACGGACAATGACGAATGAAGGGGTAACGTCTGTAAGTCTACAACTTTTATTCATATGTTTTAAAACACCACTTTTCTACCAGAAAAACATCTAGGCACATGTAATTATACTGCAGCTAAACTCACTATTTTCAGAGTGCGTAATCTCTAAGAAAAGCCTGTTTTGTGGACACCTAAGAGGAGTGATCCTACTATACAGACCTTACTCTTATTTACACTTCTTTATTCGCACTGTTTTGGAACGTCACACAATGTCTTATGTCTACTGCACTATTGAACCTGAACTTCACCATTTCATCTCTCTGTATACTCGAACATGGTTGAGACTCACACCGAGGAACGCTTGACAAATTGACAATCTTAGGCTTTCCTGTGGCGTCTAAAAAAACAAAACAAATAACCAAGCTCTTCTTGGTATAAGACGAGGTGGATTTACACACATATATACTCCACTGACTTGATGTAAACAGAGTGAACAAGGTCATTCAGAGTGGTTTGTTGTGAAAAGGTTTAATGTACAGAAACTTACCAGCTCCGATTTTCTTTACAATAGTGACGACAGGAATCGGGGTCGAGACTCCTACAACGCAAACAACCAATAAATTCATTACAGAAAAATGAGCAGTGACCCTACAAATCTTCTAATTTTGTAAGAAATGTTGATGTAGTTACAGTAGTACACTAGTACTCGGTGGGAAAAAAGGTTTCTTTGTGGACTGTTTTATCACACCAAGGTTACAGCTATGAAAAAGGTGCTCTCTCACAGCTTTCATAAAGCAACATTCAGACACTAGTCAGCAGATCTGTTACCATCCCATGCAACACCTTAATCTGAGGTACAATTTAGAAAATGTAAACATTTTGGACATCTGGTTCCTATCATCACCTTTATATAAAACTCTCGGCCAGCTAATCTATCAAGAACATTGCGTTTCACATCAAATAACGCTGAATGTATGTTTGCATGTTATGTGCAGCAATTAGAAACTAAATTTGTGAAATCTGCCCAGCAATGTTAGTGTTATACTGTTATTTGTTACAATAATGTTCTTTTAATTGTACTGCACTATTGTTTATTATTTATTTTGTTAATTCTCTATTGTCTTACCTTTCATGCTTTGTTGTTGCACTGAGCATGCTAATGCCAAAAGAATAAATAAAGTCTTTTCCTATCTACATTTTCTTTAATGCAGTCACTGACCAACAGCACCTAGGTCTATTAGAATCCATAATTTAACCTGGTGACAGCCATAAAATACAAAAGAGATTCTAACAGCTGACCATGATTCAGATCTCCAGTGGTGTGTGTGTTTGTTTGGCCATTCCAGAGACCCAAATTAAAGCAAAAAGAACAAAGGCTCCCTCACAGCTGATTACTGTGCTTTTAGTGCACTTAACTTGCTTAGCCTGTAATGCAAAGACAACATTAGAGAGGTTTTAAGTGCAATATTCGTGTACAATTTCCATTAAAGGGGAAGGAAGAGTCTCTGTTTTCCACTGACCAGTGCAGATTTATTAGTCACCCTTTTTGCGTCCAAAATATTCTAAATAAAGCAGAGACTCGATTTATATAGATACTGGTTAATAACACACAAAATCCAGGCGTGCTGATGTATGAAAAGGACGGAGCACACTGAAAGCTAGGTCAAGCTCCAAACAATAGGACGTAGTTGTTGTTGTGGGGTAGATAAAGTCATCGACTCAAAAACGTCATCCTTAAATCACTTACGAGCTCTACTTTCGTATTGTAAAAGTCTATTTTTGTTTAGATGTTTCGTTATATAAGATGACGGGAGAGCCAGATAGACTTTAAACTACATGTGTCCTCCAAACATGAATCATAATCAGGCAGCAGAAGAGTGGCTAGCTGGATTAGCTTAGCTAGCTGAGCTCTCAGGACCCTCTTTGTCCTGACTGGCTAACTTGCTGCTGCTAACTGCCTCCAAACCCTGATTTCGCCTGTCTCTCCATCTCTCTCTCTCTGTCTCTCAGTCCAGGCAATAGCTGGGGATTTGTTAGCTAGCCTGCTAACTCTGGTAGGCTAGCGAGCTTTCTATCCAAAACTGAAACCCAAGTCTCCATCACGTTTTCGTTTTCCTACTTAACTCACTTTAAACCAAATAAACAGAGTTCAAAAATCCAAACCAATTTTGCTGTCAACAGTAATATTTTGAAAATGTCCCAAACACAGCAAAGTTAGCCTAGCCTAGCACAGCTAATAGTCGAAAAACATGCTAAAAGTAAAAACAATACAAAGCAAAATATTTTGGTTTCTCCATCGTTCTCGTGCTTAACCCAAACAGACGCTAAGAGTCAAAAATATGAACAACTTCTGCAGTCAACAGTATTTTTTGAAAATGGCCCAAAGAACAGAGCTTGCCTCGCTTAGCATAGCGCAACTAACAGTCGGAAAACATGTTAAATGAGAAAACCCCGCACAAAGCACAACATTTTGGCTTCTCCACCGTGATTCTGTTCTCCTGCCTAATCCAAACATCCAAAATCTGAACTAATTATGTTTTTTTTAATGGCCAAATAACAGCAGTGCTAGTTTAACCTAGCATAGCATAGCTAACAGAGTCGGAAAAGCCTAGCATAATATAGTTAACAGAGTCGGAAAAAAGAAAAACCCGTACAAAGCACAATATTTCGATCTCCTCGCCACCACTCACGCCGAACAAGAAAACAGAGAGGAAGTAGAAACAGCGCACGCTATAATAAATCAGACTCTGAACCGCTACTGTAGTCAAGAGTGGTGAATATAGTGATTTGTGAGTTTTGTGTGTTTTTGTTGTTTTACCTGCTAACACGCTCCACACTCCACACTCCTCCGCAGCAGCAGCAGACTCCGTCACGTGACCCGCCGCGCGCCCCCGAGACAGAACAACACACGGGCACGCGCACAGACACAACAATGAACACCCGCCCCCTCATCTACAGGATTACATGGACAAAAGTATTGGGACACCTCTTAACGACAACTGCGGTAGCTCCCGTAATCTTCAGCATACCAAGACATTTTGGTGCTTCTATCTTTGTGGACACAGTTTGGGGAAGAACCTTGACTGTCTCCCAGTGCACAAAGCAAGCTCCATAAAGACATGGCTGGATGAGCTGGGTGTGGAAAAACTTGACTGATCCGAACAGAGTCCCGACCTCAACCCCATCCAACACCTTTGGGATGAACTGGACCGTTCCAGCATCAGGGCCTGACCTTATAGATGCTCTTCAGGATTAACGGGTACAAATTCCCACAGAGACTCCAAAATCTTGTGGAAAGATTTCCAAGAAGAATGGAAGCTGTTATAGCAAAGGGAGACCAACTCTATATTAAAAGTCTACGTATTTGAATGCAATGTCATTAAAGTCCTTGTTGATGTAAGGGCCAGGCGCCCCAATACGTTTGTCCATACAGTGTATATAAGTTGATGCATTGTGTGTTGCTTTTGTTTTTAGTATTTTTGCACAGCTGCATAATTCCTTGAGATGCACTCAAAACAGTGCTGCAACAGAATACCGCTTCCTTTGTATAGTGTTCCTTCAGGGTAATTATGTTACAAATAAATTCAGTTTTTTGTAATGACATCCACATATGTATATGCACATATATGAACACACACACACACACAGTTGTACACACATTGCAGATGCTGAGGGCAGTGTTGTGAACGTGCATTCCCCCACTGCATCTTCTCCTCTACAATACACTGCATCACACTGCAACTGACGCCCTCTAGTGATTAGACGTTCACCTCATTAACCCAGTCATGCCCGTCTCCAAAATTTAATATGAGGGGGGGGAAAGGGCCCAGAACATGTTTCGGCTGTCTAAAATAATGTTTAAAATTGTTACGAGTAATCATCTAAACTTAATTACATGTAACCACAATCAGATTTGGATTTTCAACATTTTGTTAAAAGTGCCCTGCAAGCTGAGAAAACTGAAACGAGGTAACTTTAGATAAATATCAGATATAGACATTAAAAGGTTAAGGTATTCAATCGTTCCAGCAAGATGGAAACAACAATGAGTACTTTATAACAAGAAAGTTCAAAAGAAAGGCACAGTGCAAGATCAGGAGTGGAAGAAAAATACATCAATAAACTTTTATTCATTATGTTCTTTTTTTAAACAACTCATTGGGTTTGTTTCTGCTGCTGTATTTTTTTTGTTGTTACTGTTACTCAGTAATCTGTAAAAACATTCATGTAGTGTGTATAAAAAAGAGGGCACCACCAAAATAATGACGGTTAGTCCACACACACACTCACACACACACATCCTTAAAACATTTACATGTGTTCTCCCTCTAAAAGATTGCAAATACATATACACACACATTTATATAGAAAATTTGTTTTAAAAGTGATGGTTATTTGTCTAATATATGGCCGTATTCACATCTGCTGTCTTTGTTCTAACTTTTTCTTCTTTTTTGCAATGACTCCATGAAAGTTCAATAAAAAAAAAAGAAAAACAACCAAAAAACCAAACAAACAAAAAAATCCAATGCGAACCTGCAACAGTCTTTCACAGAAAGACTCAGGAAAGGCAACAATGTCACTCACTACTGCCCTGCCTCTGCTCAATAAGAGAGGAAGTGTGTGTAGATGAATAATCTTCCCCTCGCAGAATTTCAGAAGCAACACTGCTAACGAAAATGATTGTACCTGAACACCATGAGTGCTAGTGATGAGAGGAAAAAAATAAATTACAGTGGGGTGGGAGGGTGGGGTTGGGGGTCGGTGGAGTAATAGCATTTCCAACGTTATTCTCACACAAAAATCTGAGACAATCAAATTAAAGTCGTTCTTCTGGACAGGTCAAGAAGCAGGGTCAACCACGGAAACGGATTCAATTCCCATGGTCCAGACCTTCTGACACAGTCATGGTTCATTCTCGCCATCAGAGAAAGCAAATTAAAAACCCAAAGTCTTTTTTTGTCTGCTTTCTGAGCACATGTCCATGTTTCGTTCAGATGTATTCTCTGGACTCATCTATTTCCAGTCTTGTAGACACTGACCCCTCTGTGACCACTGTGGCATAATATGGCACAGTTAAACTAAGGTGTTTCTCCTTTTCTAACAAAAGTCAAATGCCACATACAATCCATGTTCTGTATTGTTCATCTTCTTTGTGCTCCATCCATTGCAAGAAACAAACAAAAGCAAAAAAGAAATCACAGGGTCATTAGAGTAGTCCAAATTAAAATAACAGACTTTTCTCCAAGCCTTGCTATCTTCAAGACACCACTCAGAAGGAAGAAAAAAAACTAAAAACAAAAAGCATCCAAAGCTGTTAAATATTTTAGAATATCTTTATAATTTGTCAGAGTTCTTAGAGGCAGCTCCACGTGGAACACCTCACTGCTGGCCACAGCTTGTTTTCTCATAAAATAAGACAAAGAAAGACAAAGAGACAGAATAAATGGGAGAGCTGAGGTGGACAATGAAAGAAGAAAAGGGGGGGGACCCGTAACTTGACACCACAGAACACAGACATTAAAAAAATGAGAGGAATCATGTGTACTCTCCTGAGTCTATTGAAACAAAGAAGTTAGATGGAGGGATGAACAGAAGACAGAAAGAGCTGCAGACATGGAGCAGACTGCAGGAATGACGAACGACTGGTACAGAAACATGGAAGACGGAGAGAGTGTGAGAGCGCTGATGAGGATGAAAGAGGCTAGCTCCAGAGACCAGCATAATTTCCATGCAGCCCAGAACACAGAGGTCCTCCAGCCACAAACAGCTTGGTGCCCGAGTCATCATAGCAATGTGTGTAGACCGCGTTGGGGAAGGAGCTGATATCCGAGAAGTAGCTTCTCCACGTCTCATCATGGTTCTAAGACAGATAGAACATTATCATCAAGAAAATCATTTTAACAACAATCCAGCTTCATCCAAAATATAAACTATATGCTTCAAAATCAGCTCGTAAATAAAGAAACTAACATTGTGAAGCATACAGTCAATACTTCTACAACACTAAACAACGAGTCATGAAATAATTTAATGTTCATTTTAAGATTAAAAAACTGATGTAACTTCTTTAAAATGCCCCACTATGGTTTTGTAGGTGCATATTGTGTGCAATCTAAACTGTTTGCAAATATCACATATAAGGCAAAAAAGAACATATTACGCACCCCTTCTTGAAAACATAATTCTCAAAGAACAGTGTAAACCAAACAATAGGGATGCATGATGTTATCAGAATTGTATCAGCAGAGACATTTACATCCGACCAATATTGTAAACAGATATTTGTTGATGTATATTTTGTACTCCAGAAGGGCAGGTTTAGGTTCCTCTGAATTTTATTGTACTGCATAAATTATATATAACCTGAGCAGGTGCATCAGCAGCATACTTTTATGTGTCAGCTTTGGCAAATCAGATATCAGCATCAGCTTGAAATTTCCATATCAGTCCAATACTAATGTGAACAGTGTTCTACCAGCCAGCCTCGCCCCGTTGTGTGTTTAAGGATCCCGTCGGTACTGCACTTCCGGAACCCGTCGAGTTTATTGAATGGAGAGTCAAGGAAACGCTGGGCCCTGATGTCGTAGAAGAGCAGGGAACCTTGGCCTGTGCCCACGGTCACTATGTGCTCATAAAAGCTGACGGAGCGGATTCCTGTTCAAAAATGACCCACACACAAAATTAAGTGATAAATATAATGACATATAATAAAGTAATGGAATATGATGAAGCAACAATGTTTGTGGAACATACCACTGCCACTCTCTTTGGAGCTTACAGACTTGATGTTCTGGGAAGATTGCCGAGGGTCAAGAAAGGACACATGAGCCTGGGAACCAACAGCATATACAGACCAGTCCAGTCCATACGCAAGACACACATTCTCTTTGCAGTAAGGAAGTTTAGTGGACAGCTCCTACAATTAAAGAAGAACACATGAATTTGAATTTTTACAAAAATAAACCAAAGGGAGACATGGGTATTATACAGAAAATAATGTACGTTTCTTGCTACCTTATACAGGTTGTCTTCTGCCTTCCATAAATGGAAATACCCATCTAGAGACACAGCACCCAGCTCCTGATTTAACAGTGAAAAATGATTATCAGGAAAAAAGCATCTGACACATCTGCTCTTAAAATAAATATCAAGAAGAACAGAGGCAGACCTTATGGCTGTTATTGAAGGCTAGGGCGCGCACTTTGCAGTTGTAGGGGTGGGTGTACTCCTTAGGGATGTCTTTAAGGGCACGATGCGAAATGTGAGCATAGCAGGGGACTCCTTCCTCAGCCTGCTGTTTTTCAGCCAGGTTAAGCACCTCCTCAGACACCTCCCAGAGACCCATGGAGCCATCCCTAGAACCTAAACAAATATTTTAACAGTCACGGTTAGATGACTGTTCCTCAGTATTAACGGAAAAGATGAATAGTGTAGGGCTGATCGAAAAGGTCAGCAAGAAGAGATAACAACAAGTACAATAAATGGTAATATAAAAGTTATCACCTTTTTATAGTTTACCTATTATTGAATGTGACTACACATTTCAGCCAGCTTTCAACACTGGACAGTTAAAATTTCTCTCAACACAGCACTTCACAGTCCATATAGTGCATTAAAAGTGTGCTTAGGTGTTCACAGGGGCACCCCTCTGTAAAGATTTACTAATGATTTATTCCTATGTTGCTATTTCTGTGCTATTCCTATCACAATCCCCTCACCGTCTTAGATGTTCGAGACTGGGACAAAGAGTTCCGCATCATGATCATGTGTGTCTAAATTAAGGCTGGGACGAAATACTGATTTTGTGTTATATCGCTATATTTCAACTCACAAACGAGTACCGGTACGCTCTTCTTTCCCTATATCGGTTATTTAACCACTACCACAGACGTCTGTCAGGGGGCGCTCCTCATGAAAATGACAGTAAAGCGGGTGGAAAACACCAGGGACTTAAATTTGTGTTTACATTGATTTTGCACAGTGTCTCACTGTTAAAGTTCCCCTAGCCTAGTTTACTCTTAGAATGTTAAGTCTTAGAATGTGGCTGTAACATTAGTTCTGCAGCTAACAGCTAACAGCCCAGTTTGCAGGCTACTGTCGCAAATGTAAAGGTAAATAGCATCAAGTGTGTGTGTGTGTATGGTGTGTGAATACACACATTAACTCAAATGTTGTACTTCTTCGTTATTTGGACAACCGTGCAGCTGTTAGTCTACTAGCCACTGCTATACACTATAAACATTATCGCACGGTACAGTGGCCACACGCTGGCCCTGCCCCC
>JBBPCY010000023.1:13105917-13120107 GCA_037974405.1 Brachyalestes nurse | reverse complement strand
AGAGGGAGAGAGAGAGAGAGAGAGAGAGGAAGAGAGAGAGAGAGAGAGAGAGAGAGAGACAGAGAGGCAGAGAGAGAGACAGAGAGAGAGAGAAACACTGCCGTAGGAGATACCAGATGGGGCTGAACATAAAAGCAATATTACAGTTTCCAGATCGCTGACCTACATGCTGGTTAAATTACTTTTTTCTCTTTTTGTCTATCCCCCTTTTTTGCTAGTGAAGAAAAATAAGTCATTGGCTGCTTGTTTTTCATACATCTGTGGAAATTGAACTCCTACATCCAGACCAGGCAAAGCCCACTCGAGGAAATGGGATTTGTCAAACAGAGGAGAGTGAAATCAGGACCTGAGGAGGAGCAAGAGACTTGCATGGCTGTGCATTCAACATGCTATCAGATCAACTAGCTATTGGAATATCCATCCCTCATGTATTAGTACCATAGCTGAGTTTTTTTCTCAGATGACATCAACAAGAGACAATGTCTTTCTCAATGGCTGTAATACCAAAAGCCAGAGATCACCAACCCAACAAACACCAACAGTCTAAATTTTAGAATAAGTGGCAAGCCAGCTGGACCAGTATGAACAACTGGGGGGGGGGGTCAACATTGTTAAATGGCATGAATGAGGAGAACAGAGAACATTCCTGAAGAGTGAAAATAGGGGAAAGCGTTCTTGAATACCAGATAAGAGAACATTCAAGAACAGTGTCAATAAGGAGAGCGCTATTAACAGCAGAACAGTATGGATGAGGACAATCTAGAAAAGTGCAAATGAGGGAGGGATTTCTAGAACAGTGTAAATGAGAGAGAACATTTTAAAATAGTGTGAATGTGTGGAGACATGATTGAAAAATGAACGAGGAATGACCAACCTCGAACATTGCGATGAAGGAAGGACGTTCTACAAGAACACTCTATTCTAGGTCAATAGTTTGGTATTTGTTGAGCTGATGCAATCTGGCGCATTTTTTTTTTCTTGAGTTTTGTGCCATTAAAAGCAACCCTGAGAATTTTTCACCTAATTCTGTAGTGCACTAATGTAAATTCTGAGCGTTTCTCTTCATGCAGGACGCTAAAAAAGTACGACAAAACGAAGCATGTAGCACAGAGTCGAATACGGTAAAGAGTAATGAATGCAATCACTTTTGCAATCGTCTTGTCTCAAAACCACGAGATTTGCATCATTACAAGCAATGTCTCCAAGGCGTCGTATTTACGTTGACATTAGGGCCGTATTCAAAGAACGCAGCAGAATATATCAGACCATAGCAGGCCGAAGATGAGGCAATGTTAGTTAAAATGCCTCACGATGGTTCAAACTGCAGTCCTAAGAGCGTCAACTTGGGTACAATTCTCCAAATCTTTTGTAACCATGGCTACAGACGGACAGGGCTCTGCGCGTCTCTTTCGAGTTCATAAAAATAATAGCCCTGAGGACAGAGAAAGAGAAAACATTCGACACACTCCATTATTTGCGGGTCCTGTCCACCTTCCGTCAGCACCCACCAACTGCCCTCTGGTGCTTCACTTTTATGTCTCTTCAGTTCATTCCCTGTGACATTTCTTTCACACCAGGTCTGCACATTCTTCACCTTCCGCTTGCTTGTTCTCAGCCAGGCAACTTTCCCTGCCGTTTTACAAAGGTTTGCTGCAGCACAGAGTAGACTGCCTATAGCTCCTAGCTCAAGTACATAAACAAACTGAGAGATTATATCATAGTGATGACGCGGAGGCCAACTAATCGCAATGCCCTTGTGAATCAAAGTTACATTAGAAGGTTGTCTTGACTGCCCAGAGCCCACTTACGCTCTGGGCAGTGTGTCCGGGTCAAACGGACCTCATTGCAGCCTGAGGAGGATTACGGAGATGGAAAGTTTAATCTCGGTGAGAAACACACCCATGGCTCGGAATATAATGTTAGGATTTCTCTGCAAAGATGAGAACCATCATATTTTATTACACCATTAATCTGTTGCAGATGGTTTATTCATTCATGAGGCCATTCCCCCAAACCCCCTGCCTCAGATGCTCTAGCAAATTTATTAAGACTGCAAAGCATTACAGCTTGGATAAAGTCGACTGAGCCAAATGCACTTATTAAATGAATACCTTTGATGAAGTAGAGAGAACATCATTATGTGCTTAAAGGGTCACTGGAGTACTTCAATATCCAAAATGGCCAATCGTAAGTATTCAACAGAAGATTATTTCGGCTGCGACAAGAATAAGAAGTTTTCTCAGGCAAAGCTGAACTCATTCACTTGATAATTAACATTTTTATTGAAAGGCAATTGAGTAGAATTGCCTTAGTTATGGGCCTCTATTACATCAGACGAGGATGTCTGTCATTTAAGAGCTGATTCAGATTTTGTCGAACTGGACAGTCAGGCAACCTGTTAAAACTCAATGGGAGACTACTGTTACTAAATACTGCCAAATTTTGCAAATTGCATGACTGACCCTGTTATTACTAATCCTTCTGTGTGTAAAATAAAATCAGCTTAGTGAATTTTCAGACATTTGGATTTAGTCTATTTTGAATCCAAAATAGTAACAGGTCTAAATGGATAACAATTATTCAGGGCATATTCTAAACAGATGCATGCCTTTGCCTTTTCGAGACTAATCCTTCAACTTCTCCTGTTGAAATTATGATTGGAATTCACTGCAAATATTCTTTGCAGAGTGTTGCCCTCTGTGGGGAGTGAGGAAACTGTGGTGCGAACCAATGCAGCAGTAAGTTTGGACAATTAGGGGAGGGTGGAAGTGTGGAGAGTGCAACTGGAGACTTGAGAAGTCAGCGGTATTCTGATAAAGCCTGTTCTTCTGCAGGAAATGACACCTCATGAAACAGGGACACATTCAGGCTTTCGGCTACGCCGTCTCGGCGAACCAAAGCCACAAAACTCCTTTCACTTCGACATAACACACAAATGAGAGTGTGTGCACAGCGTATACTGAGTGTGTGTGTGTTGTGTATGTGTATGTGTATGCACATGTATGTGTGTGTTTGAATCTAACACCCGACTCCATAATTTGTTTGCCAATAAGATTAATTGAATCCAACTGAGTGTGTTCATGCATGTATAGCTGTGACAGGGTGGAAGGTAACAATTATATCCACGATCGATTAATTTATTGGTTATTATTCAACTAATTTATTGGTTATTATTCAATTAATTTACTAATCAACCCCATGTGCCTTCTGCCTCTTTCTCTCAATATCAGCGCTCCCTGCCAAGTTCCAACCAATTGATAAAGCGTTTCTTATTTTATAATGTAATTAAAAAAAGACACCAGTGCAATTCCAGTGTTTCTTGTTGAGTGCTGAAATCCGCCTGTAAGAACGTGTAGATCATATGAACGTTACTGAGTAGTACGGAAATTGGCAACTCAGAGCAATGCACTAATGTCTTAATTCTTTTTCTTAAAATTAGGGATTCCGGTTCATGTAATACCAAAGCGGACTTGATATTTAGTTTAATATGATACAGTGCAGGATCCATTTAAACTGATTTCTGTAGCAGCATACAAACACTAAACAAATGCTGTGCTTAACAGTGCCCTGATCTAATGTGCTATCCATGAGCTAACAGCGTGGAATGCGTTGTTAAATAGAAGGTGCATTGTACACGAAGCAAACTGTTGCATTTTTGCATTGCAATACCACAGTGTCAATGCCTTGTGACACCTCTCAATTAAGTCTTTATTATACCTATTTTATGTGCCATTTTTTAGTCTCTCTCACTCATTTACTCTTGCTCGCTTGCTCTCTCTCTCTCACACACACACATTCACACAAATAGAAGCTGCTTTGTATAATCTGTGGGCAGCAGTGCCAGCAGCAGCACTCTGGAACAGATGACAGAAGAGTGTGTCCAACAGCACTCCTGACCCCACCACCTCATCCACAGCCGCTCTCTCCGGCAGCTCCCAAACGCTTCACTCTCAGCCAGCTGAAACGGCTCTGTGCTTTCAGTGGGCCAGATGCATCACTGCAGCATTGCAGAAACCTATTACTATCCACGGTGTGAGCCTGGCCTATGCATACTAAGGGTGGGACAAAATACCGATTTTGCGATATAATGCGATATTTCAACTCACAAATGAGTACCGGTACGCTCTTTCCCTATATCCGTTATTTAACCACTAACACAGACGTCCGTCAGGGGGCGCTCCTTGTGAGAATGACAGTAAAGCGGGCGGCAAACACCAGGCGAAGAAGAAACAACATGAGAGACAAAATGGAGGAGTCAAGCAGCAGGGACTTATATTTGTGTTTACGTTGATTTTGCACAAATGTGTCACTGTTAAAAAGACATTGAAAGATCCCATGATATGAAAATTTCACTTTGTGTTTATTAATACGAGTTCCCCGAGCCTAATTTACCTAGTAAACTCTTAGAATGTGGCTGTAACATTAGCGCTGCAGCTAATAGCTAACAGCCCAGTTAGCAGGCTACTGCAAATGTAAAGGTAGATAGCATCAAGTGTGTGTGTGTGAACGGTATGTGAATACACACATTAACTCAAATGTTGTACTTCTTTGTTAATTGGACAACTGTGCTACTGTTAGTCTACTAGCCACTGCTATACACTATAAACATTATCGCACGGTACAGTGGCCACACGCTGGCCCTGCCCCCACCCTCTACCTTGCCCGCCTCTCTCCTCCTCCTTATTTAAAGCTACAAACACAAAAACAGCGCGGCCAAGGAAATCTCATTGTGGGACTGGCTCGAAGTGATCAATTATCGCAGTATCGCCATATCGTGATATTATCGGTATTGTGAGGCATGTATCATGTATTGTATCGTGAATCGTATCGTGAATCGTATCGCGAGGTACCCTGAGGTTCCCAGGCCTAGTCTAAATTACAATCCGTGACAGAATACAAAAAAAACTTCTTGTGTTACAGTAAGACAAACAACAGAGAGCATGTGGGAAAGGGAGGGGAAAGACAGCTACAACAGCTAAAGGAAGGGGACACTGTACACATAAAGTTATGGTTTCAACAAGTAGCAAAGATCGCTACAGAAAAGTATGTATAGTGTAGGAATGAGCAGAATAGTTTATTTAAGAAGTGTGTGTAAATAAGTAAACATGGGTGTATGAAAATACTTGCTATGCTATACTATACTATACTGCTCAAACATATTTTCACTCAGGAATACAAAGGCAGTAAATGAGGAACGACTGAAGTTGAGAGGGTCTGACATTTTCAGTGAGAACACACAAAAATACAGTCTAGAGCAACAATTCCAGGAGGAATGAACACATTACGGCATATGGTAGACAGCAGTACTAGCTTTTCTAAATTCTGTGGTAAAAAGGATTCTCAAAAGCAGGAGATGTGCCCTGTGATGTTCCAGAAGCATTTGCTGAGGCATTTGCTGAGGGGGAGAACAGTGCAGTCACAGTGAGAAAGATCCATGATGATGGACCTACCCCTTCCTAACACAGAGTGAAGCAGATGAGCTGCCTGGAGCTGAAGATAAACTCTTATGCACTTCTAACAGTACTTTCAGAAGTCTAAGGCCCAATCAGGTTGTCAGAGCACACTGATGCATCCTGTCAGGATGCTCTCAACAGTGCAATACTAGAAGTTCACAAGAACAGCTATGTTTAGTCTACTCAGAACTAAGAGGGGCTGCTATATTCTTTTGAGAATGTTGCTGGTGCTGAGGGACACGTGTAAAGCCAAGAAAAACAGCAAACCTCACAAATTCATCTGATCTTGAGCCATTCAGAAACATGTAACTATAAGCCAGAAGTTGGTTTCAATGCAATCTTATAGCTTTGGTTTAAGCTCCATTTAGAAATGTTTTTAATAAAGTCAGTCAAATTAAATCTGGTTGATTTTCTTAGTGAAAATATGTAGAAACCCTATGCAGAGTGTTTATCAGCATATTTTAATGCATAGTTTCTGTTTATTTGCTGAATTATACATTTAATGATAATTAAATACAAAATCCAGCAAACACAGAAATTATGCACTAGAATTTGCAGAAAAATGTCCAATTCTAGGTGGTTAACCTCACTTGGAAAAATCAATTTCCCAAAAAGATTGTATGCTCAGTTCTTATGCACCATATTAAACCGTCTTCCTCAACAGTTGGAAGAGCCCAACACTCTGCACAAAGCAGATCTCTGTTGGGTATGGCACACATTGGTAATATACTAATATTTTTACGGTACTGCTAGGCACTGTTGCTGAGTTTCTTGCTAAGTGTTATGTAAACATGGTTAACAGAACTCAAGATAAATCTCTTGCAAGATGAAACTGACGCTGGATTGTTTTAATACAGCCCTGAGAAAGTGCTGTTGTCACGGAGGTTTTAGAATACACAAAACAACAGTGCTAATATTAAGATATTCAGCTATAATAGACTGTCGCAGGCAATGATTCACAAAAAATGAATGACAGCTTCTTACCTGATACAGCCATTGTGTCACTGATCCAGGCAATCGAGAATATCCAATCATTGTGTCCATCCTGGTAGAAGAAACAAAAAAAAAAAAATTAAGCACTAAAATGTTGTACATAATGCTGACTTGATCCCATTTTTCAAAACAATGCTTTCAATGGTTGTGGATAATAAATTAATAAATGAATATAAACTACAATTAAAAATTAAGAAATAAATTCACATTAAGAAAGAAACTTAATAAATGTAATGCATAAATACAAAATGAAATACATGTTATAAAACATAAAAAAAAATCTCAGACTTACATCTCCCACACACACAGGGTCTAGGGTGGGCAGTTGGTAGACAGCCAGGCTGTTTGGGTTGTCTCCTCCGGTGGCCAGCAGAGTGCGAGAAGGGTTGAGCTCGATGGCATGGATGCCACAGCCCTGCTGGGCATCCAGTCCAGCAGCTGAGCCAGGGCCGTGATAAAGAGGGCCCCCTATGACACCCATGCCCAGGGATCCACTTCCCCTTCCTTCTCTGTCCTTGAGCATGGGAATCCGAGTAATCTGTCCTGTTAGGACGTCCACCACGAACAGCTGGCCACGCAGAAATAAAGCAGAAGACTTTCTTTATTAGTCTGATGGGGGCAGACAATAATAAAAAGGCAAAAACACAAAAGTTTACATTTGTAAAAAATCTTACCGTATTGCACTTGGTCCCACATACCACCTGACGGTGATTGAGCCACTGAGAGGCAAACACTTTGTTGAGGCAGCCCAGGGAGAACTCTCGCTCTCGGAGGATTCCAGGGATGCGTCCAGCTGCAAAGCCACGCAAGCTGCGCTGAAACCTCCACTCATGCTGCTGCTGTGGGCGAAACTCCCGACCACGGATAGCACAAACCACGGACTGATGACTCTGCCACCACTGCTGGGCATGCCGCGACAAAGACGATACACGGGCACGCTTATACACAGACTGGCACCAATCTAGCTGTGGAAAGACAATATACAAACATAGTTAACCTTCAGTTATGTCTTTTGCTTGGGCTACTGTCATATTTTGAGGGACATTAAAAAAGTTCTATTAAGAACTTCAAAAACAAATTACATCACTTTTCTTTATAGTCACATTTCTTTGCAAGAGAGATACAAACATTTTAATGCCATTAGCAAAATATGCTTTGTTTGAGCACACAGCCACTGATACACCGCTGCTTTCACATCACATAAAAATCTGCTTCCCCTTCAAGCTTCTTTGAGAGTTCCAAAAAGGTGGAAATTGGATAGAGTTAAAGGGCGCTGGACTCTCAGGCACACCCAATAACTACTCTTTCAGCCTTCACCGTTTTTTCCTCATGAAAGTGAGAAAACCTTTTGAACATCACTCATACATCTTAGGAAGTTCCTGATACAACTTGGAAAGTACTGATCTGCCATTCCATACCGTTAACACAGCCACACCATTAACATCGATCATGTTTCACATTTGAGAGAAGGCATGGTGTTTGTATGGAGTGTTTTGCTCCTAGTATTACTGACAGTTTAGATTTTAATGGACCAGGTGGGGGCTCTATTCTATCCACTGTCACAGAGGCGACCTGCGGGAAAGAGGCACGTTTTCTGAAGTTAATGAAGGATGTTTATATATTTTTTAAAGGCTATTTTCAGGCAATTCCTTTTCAGATGCAAAGCAGAGTCATGACTGTCAATCAGCTTGTGTTTGCCAGCTGTTTCAATACATGGAGACAAAAATATCTGCCACTCACCCTTAGTAACAGAAACCTCTTATTCATATAGCCATGAGGAAAACAACCGGCGTGAAATATTAAAGCGGATTCAGGGGGCATTTTGTCCTGTGCTTTACCTTTTGTTTGAAAACAATAAGGCTCTAACTCATACGCTTTTCCTGTTTTCTCTCATGGTCACTTCAGCGTTAAAGAGTGTGAAATTATCAGAAAAGGCATTGCTGTACTTATTATTGTTATTAATATCGTTATAATCATTTCTTATGCTAAATGAGTCTACAAGTAAAAAAAAAAAAAAATGTGTACTTCACTAAAGGTTGTAGTTGTTGTATCAGCTTATCGTTATTCACAAAAGTGAAAGCAATTAAGTATAATTACATCAACTATATGTATAATTAACACAGCAGTAGACAAAAGGTTAGGTTGCAAAGAAATAATGAAACAACAATATTTCTGATATAAAGTATAAGGGCTCAACAAATGTGAAATTGTTGTGGCTGATATTGATGACACTAAATACATGATATATTATTCTAATCATGATGTAGAAGTGGGAAATATGACAACTTACTATTACTGTGAAATTTTATGGTAATAACATGCTTTTCAGAGCATATATGAATGTCATCAGTACATATGTTAGTCATTACAAAGAGTGTATAATTGTTTGATTTATTGACGCACAGGAATGTGATGTTTGAATAAAAATCCTGTATCTAGAGTTTTTGATAGTCTTCACATGTTTGTGCCAAATTATACATATTGCTCCCTGTTTCTCCAAATAACATCGTCTGGCTCTGCCATCCCTACACACGAGGCAAAACCAGTCCAGACTGGTCTCATTCTGGTTCCTCGCTGGTGGAAGGAGCTGCCTAAGCCAACCAGAGCAGCAGAATCCCTCTCTATCTTCAAACATCTCCTGTAGACTCATCTGTTCTAACCAGGATGAGTGTTTTGTGCTTAAATTTGCCATTACATCTTCAAATGTGATCTTCTATTTTGATTCCAGGGGTTTATTACAAAATCGGACAAGCTTACAAGTCATCTGAATACTTATCACTGCTTTATCAAAAGAAATATTTACAAACACTTATCAACCTGCAGGACCTCAATATCAGTTGATATTATCTACAGGTCAATATCTTATATTGGTCTGGCCCTAGTCTATAATTAACAAACAAGATTTCCAAAATTAACTAACGAATAATGGAAATTCATTAGCAATTACACAGACTTGGCAATAGCAGATCAACACGACTGAATGTACTGACATAGCTTTCATAACGTACTTTACACAACATACCTTTTATGTTGAAATTACGTAATCCAAAAGTTATGAAACAAACAGAAATTCACTTGCTTTCTCCAATCATCACCCGGTTTTCAGGCTGGGTGACATAGGCCCTATATTACTGACCTACATCCTGGCAGCCAACTAGGTCAGGAGAGGATCTTAGCCTACACACGTACTTTCAGTCCGAGGGTTCATCCACAGGCATGACTGCCTTAACACAAATATCAGGGGTGTGATCATTCACACATTTTCAGGTTTCACAATTCAGACTGTACGGTTTTTGATATCAAATTTTTTTTAGGGATCAAATTACAAGGGACATTCAAAGTTTTCAGTTTTTAAAAAATGTATTCATTAAGAATTCCAAAAACAAATTACATCTTACACTTAACCGCAAGGACAGCCAGTGTTACGACAATTTCTCGTCAGACAGAACTAGTCACATGACACTAGTCACACCCAGTTACTATTTTTCCAGCTGTAACTGTTTCCAAACAAAATATAAAAATGCAGAAACTTCACCCCTTGTACATGCTACACTGCCAGGCCTAGAAAAACGCAAATTTATTTTAAAAAAAGCGCTGAAAAGTAGAATGTGCTTGTGAGGTGGTTGCAAAAGAGGGCGCATGAGACTCCAGGAATGCAGTTGTAGTGTTCCAACATTAGTTTTAGTAATAAATTATGTTTAACAAGAATAGAGCCCCTTCAGAACAGTATGCAGTGGCACATTCTGAATAGGAGCAATTCAAACCTCATGGTGAACCAAATGCATATTTATTTAATTCATACATATGTGTATTTATGTACATTTATTAGGGCTGGGCAAGTTAATGCATTATTTGGCAGCTGGTAGGCTAGTGGTTAGGGCGCTTGCCCTGCGATCAGGAAGTCGCGGGTTCGAATCCCGAGACTGCTTGTGGTACCACTGAGGTATCCTGAGTAAGGTACCGTCCCCACACTGCTCCCCGGGCGCTGTGTTCCGCCCCCATGCGCTGGACTCTGAGGGGAAATTGTTTTTCTTTAACAAACTACATAAAGCATGAATGCCCTGCAGTGGCAAATAGCTTTGGTTTGATATTTGATTTGATATGATTACATTACTGTTTAAGCTGAGATTTACAAGAAATATGCAGCTGTTTCTTGTGCAGCCGTTTCAAGGAAATAACTGCAGCTGTGTAACTGTGTTAAAGGGAACGCTGCTGTTAAAAAGCACTTTATTTGTTAAAGTGTTTGTAAACCCAATGTTATTGCACTTCCATTCATACAGCAGTTCTTTTAAAATATACAAAGTTTTAGTTGTTGCTCAGCATTAATATTTATACTTTTTTATATTCATATTTAATCACATTTCTATTTATCCAAATTTATTTAAAAGGATTTGAATCTTTTAGAAAATAATTGAAAGCATTTTACTCAATTCAATTATTTCAGTACAATTCAGATGTGTTTCAAAAAGTACAAAATGTACAAATATAAATGGAAGAAATATTTGCATGGCAGTGGTTTTATATATATATATATATATAAAATCATGTAAATCAGTTTGCGGTGCTCACTATTTGGGGTTCATGACAGAAAAAACTGAGAATGTCAACAGTTTAAGCAGTGATGGCTGTTATGTAGATTTTGGAAATTATAAATAATGATGTAAACATTTGAGATGTAGTTATTTCAGAAACTCAATTGACCACTCAAGCTTGTATTTTTAGTTATCCACACAACAAATACATAATTCAGTAAATGTTACCTGGTAAACCACATGCACAACTAAATTAAATCCAGACTTCCAAAGTCATGCCATGCTGTATGTCAGTATTGTTTACAGAGACTGTTAGTCCTTTAAAAGTCTTAAATTTGGCTGAAATTATTTCATTTACCAAATTGAAAACCTTAAGTAGTAAACTGGCTTAAATTCAGTTTAGTCTTAAGACTTGAGGATGTCATCTCTTTAGATTTATCACAACAAAATTTACTTTTAACTGGAAAGAAAAGTCTTAAAATAACTTGTCGTTGTTATTATTATTAACAACTGATCTCTATTATGTGTAATAACCACTGTTTTGTTATTAGTAATTCACTTAACTCACATAGAATTAATACCCCAGCATTTGTGTAAACAGTAATCAGTTAACTAGGTTACGACTTTAAAACCAAGTGTGACTCTGCGTTGCTCTTTTGATCCGTATGAAAGGTGGACGTAGGGCATGTCACGCAGTAAATCCGTGGTTTTCCAGCTTTGCTTCATTTACAACTGTAATCCCTATAATATAAAGGTAAGGTAAAAGGTAAAGGTTCTTTGTCATTTCACACGAAAAACAAAATCTGTCCTCAGGAAGGGCGACTAAACAGAGAAAACACAAATACTTTTTTGCTACCTACCTTTTTTCTGCTATAATAAATAGCAGATCCTGAACTAAATAAAATCAATACTAAATAGTAAGGTGCCATAATAAAATCATTGCCAGTATCCACTCCAACTACACTCAAACAGGTAACAGCAGCACAGCATGTGGTGTAAAGTGCAAATATAGTAAATTTACGGATTTATCAGTGGCTGTCACTGTTTAATACAGCCTGTATTCAAGCTGAAGAAACAATAACCACGCTGTCCATCCTTCCAGCTCAGACAGTTGTATCCAGTAAGACACCACACAATGCAGCCAATCAGAACAGAGGTAATTTAAATATTACCTCAAGGGTGTTGTTCCTGGCTGCCCAGTGCCAGGGTAACGTTACCTCAGAAGTGCCCATCAGTCTTGGGAATCAAACCCACGACTTTCTAATCACCACCCCTATACTACCATTTACTATTATTGTACTGCTTACTATTACTTTATTATTTATTTATACGTTACTATTAGTGCACTGCCTACTATTACTTTATAATATCCAGTACTTTATAATGCAGCCAATCAGAACAGAGGTAATTTAAATATTACCTTATATATCACCTTTGGCTTGCTCACTATGGGCTCGGACCTGGACTCTGTAAAGCTGCTTTGTGACAAAACTGGTTGTAAAAAGCGCTATATAAATAAAACTGAATTGAGTGGAGTATGCCAGTCTGTTTAATACTTAAGAGATAAAGAGGGTTGGGAAACATATGTAAACAGATATGTAAAAATGACATATTAAATTTTCAACAGTTTACATAATTTTTTACGAATATCATATGACTGTAGGGGGGCAATAACGCACAAAAACATTGTAGGATATGGGCACTTTAACACAAAACAATTACTTCTATTAAAATGTTAAAATCAATAATGTCAATACATGTCAGCTGCCTGTCAGCTCATAATCTTAACATAACACTTTATTAGTCCCACAAGTGGGAAACTTACTTGCCTATGTAAATGCTCAGCCTCATTTTTAACCAGTTTAATACACAAAAATCTAATTATAGTTATTAATGTACTTAAAGTGACCTGGAAGGTGATCAAACAAACCTGCTAATTTATCAAATAATCATTATCTTGCCTAACATTCTTTATACCATATTATTACGATTCATGTACTACTATTTACTATTTCTATTTACTAATTGCCATTACTACTTACTATTATTATCCTATTTACTGTTATACTATTTACTACTATTTTTAATTACCATAAATACTATACTATTTACTATTACTATATTATTTACTATTACTATATTACTATTTATTATTAACTACTACTTTACTATTCACTATTACTCAACTATCCCTGTACTATTTTCTATCATTATACTACTACTATTTACTATTACTATATTGTTATTTACTAATACTGTACTATTTACCCTTACTATTAAGCATTACAACTTACTATTAGTGAAAGTGATCATTCTGTCATATGTGAACACACCACAGCACACAATGTGAACATCATAAAATTCTTCCTCTGCATTTAACCCATTATATAAAGCACTTGGGCAGCCAGGAACAACACCCTTGCTCAGAGTAACGTTACCTCAGAAGTGCCCATCTGTCTTGGGAAGCAAACCCACGACTTTCTGATCACCACCCCTTTACTACCATTTACTATTATTGTACTGCTTACTATTACTTTATAATTGACTATTACTTCAGCATTTACTATTACTTAACTACACTACTATTACTATTACTATTACTATTGTTGTGATGTGGCAAAAATGCCTATGTTTATAATGTAAACCCTAAATAGGCCTCCAAACATGTTCATTTTAAACTCCGCTTAATACATTACCCTGAAAGAAAGGTAACCAGTGTTTGTACTTTACAGTTTACACTGAATTCCCGCAGTGCTAGACTGCAAATACCGATGTTACCGTGAATAACTGTAACTGTACTGTAATTCGTGCACGAGCGTTTTCTTTGGTATGCGCTGTCATTTTCTTTGGTATAAGCAAGTAAATACAGTAATAAATTCATTCAACTTACTGTAATAAAAATACTGGCCTTTAAGAATAACAAAACAAAAACTCGCTCCACAGGGTAAATTCTGGACTGCATCTGCGTCATGTATCAGCAGCCAATCAGCAGCAAGGAGAAATAAACAGCATCCTCGGATTGGCTACTTCCAAACCTGTCCTCTGAGGACAGCGTATTTCACCATCCCAATACCTGCTTTCTTTGTGTTTCTCTCCACAGTACCAAATAACTAAGTTATTTTTCATATGGAAATGTGGCTCAATTTACTTAATTTAGCACTTACGTGACGTCTGGGCCTAGTCCCACCCGCCCCCCCCTCCCTCCCAGGTTT
>JBBPCY010000023.1:13093421-13105907 GCA_037974405.1 Brachyalestes nurse | reverse complement strand
ATGAGGACAAGGGGGCGTGGCGGATGCGGCCCGGACGTCACAAAAGCAAAAAAAAGCGAAGGATATTTGCAGTTTCCGCGTTAGTGCAGGGTTTCAGCAAAAAAAAAAAATAGTTTGGTTCTCAGAAAAAAAACCGCGTTGGACTGAAACGCGACTGCTCGTCCGCGTTAAAATGGGGCTTTACTGTATACTACAACTACTGCCTCTCGTTTCCATTAAAGGCATCCAGATGGTCACAGTGCTGGACCCTTTTATAGGAGAAAATGAAAAGAATTACCAACAGTTCAAATATCAACGTTCATTTCTCCATCAATGGTGTTTAATCTACATTACAAATTTCTCATCAAAGATGTTAATCACAGTCTACAGTTTGGCTTTGCTCTGTTCTGTTTTGTTTTTCTTGTGTTACCCAGGGACAAACTGGAAAACTCTTTATTTATATATACATATATATTTTATAGCTGTGTTTGTGACAGCCAGTTTAGTATAACTGAGAACTGTTCAACTGAGACCTAAACTCAGATTTAATGTAGGCAACTATAAACAGTTCTTTAGCTAACAGGTTAAGCTAAGAGGCTAATATTATGGGTCGCAGGTGTAACCTCGTTAAGCTTCTTGGATTGGCTCGATTCGGATATGAACCACTTATAAAGCAGGTTTAACACAGTTTGGGTTTATTGTGTGCGGGGGAAAGAGTTTTATCCTGGACTGTGAGGTCGTGGTAGCGTGTTAGCTCCGAAGCTAGGCTAGGCTAGCGAAGCTTGGTTCTGAACCTACCTGTTGTTCCTTGATGTCCCCCGCCTTTCTTTTCCTGCTAACTGTTTTTCTCGCCATAATCCGACACACAGAGGTCCCTCACCCACATGGAGGGCAGATACGCTGGCAGTGTCGCCGGGAGGTGGATCATAAAACGTCGCTACGCTGGTTCACGCGGCTAATCCGCAGCCAGAGCTCGGTCCGGGCGGTGCGGGCTGATCTGGGTCCGGAACCACGGACAGATAAACCTCTCCGACAGCTCTGGAAAGCTGTTTGTGTCTTCGAGCAGCCAGTTGTAACTCTCCTCCCTCCCCTGTGGATCTCTTCTTGTCGTCCTCTCTCCGTCTCTTCTTTTTTATCCAGAAAACGCGTCACCAACGGCGGGCGCAGCCGCACTTAACTCAAACAACAACATCAAAGGAGTCGGTTCAGTGAACCGACTCTTTAGGACTCAACTCAGTGAACTGGTTCTCGCGGTGAATCCACTTCCAAGAACCCTCCTGTTATGCTGCGAGTCAAATTGTCCCATTTATATATATATATATATATAGCTCCAGAGAAGAATCAGGGCACAAAGGTTGTACTTGATAAGGCACTGCATAACAAGAAAAGAATTACAATTATACAGTAACAAAATTTTATAATGATCAATGTCATGTAAAACTATAGTATTTTATATGTAGGTATTTCCAGAGTACATTAAAAAAATAATTTTTTTATGAAAAACATTGAACCTCATTGAACCATGATCTGTGAGAGGTAAAGAACGCCATTACACCAAATTTTATTGGTGTTCCTGAGAAACAAACATAACAGGAGTGTTAATGAATATTGCCAAGAAGTTCAGGTGGTGTAATCCCACTCCAGGAAACTGAGCTTAGTGCACAGTGGCTCCTGTTACTAACATCTTTCAAACCATTACATAGCACTGAATACGCCACTCCTACTGTGAAGAGCTTCACGAATCAGGGTAGGAGTGCTGAATGGGGTCTGTGCCTGTCTGTATGATCTTAGTAAAAATAGAGAAATCTGATGCTAGATCAAAACTCTAACCCTCAGGCGATTCATGAATACCGTCCCGAGACTACGCTTAATCCTTGCCTGGGAAACCAACTCCATTGGCCTGTTTCCCAGACATGGATTATGCCCAATCTTATACTTAATTGCTTCAATGGTGAATCCCAAATGCAAACTCTATTTAGTCCAAGTATAGTCTAGTTTAGTTAAACTTAAAAGAACACATTTTAGGATAATTTTGCAGTAAAATGACAATTTCATTTCTAAACTCTCCTTTAAATGGAAAAGTCTGGGAAAGTTCACAAGTTAGAAAATAGTGTCTATTGTTGCCCACAAGTACACTCCTGTATTAAATACTGAATCCTAATGGCTGGTTTCCCTGATAGAGACTACAGCTATTCATGGACTATATTTCCATGAAAATCTTGCTCAAAATATTTATGCTTATTGGAATGCAGCCATAGTTATGGTGTAACATAAATATTATTGTCAGTCTTCTTGACAATAATTGGCAAAAGCCAGAAGTTGTTAATCGAAAAGTTTGCCATGCATTACAAACACTTTTTTATGACCATACCAACCAATTCTTGAAAACTCAAACATCAAACATCTTTAGAAGAAAAACTAAACAATTACACTGATATTCCAAAATATATGCATAGTTAAACTGACAGCATGTAAATAAAGTCATTCAGAGAGGTTTGATATAAAACGTGCCATTCTAGAGAATCTAACAGTCAGAATTGTTCACAGTGGTGGTGACAGGAACCAGATATGTGATGAAAGTCATGTTGTTCTTTGGTACGATTTTGGCTAAAAGTACATTTTATAAAACATGTTAAAGAGGTATCTTCAGGCATTTTAAGGTACTACTATTTTGCCATTATCAACATTACGCACAAAAAAATGAAGACACATTATAATTCATTGTTTTGAATGCTAAATCAAAAAAGCTATATTTGTGGTGTAGACAAGACCCTTGGTTCCATTCATCACAGCTGTAAACAAATATAGGTTAACAACGTCCTCTACATGAACACTTTCACATCAAACGACAAGAATTAAAATGTGCTAAAAGTTTGGAAAATTTATGGAATTCCCGTTTTTGAAATTTTAGATGTATCCAGAATAGTGAACGGATATGCAGATGGTTCTATAAGGATTAAGCATGTTGTATAACATACAGTGTTATCTGCATTTCATACACTAACAAATACCAATAATAATTACTCATCCATGGGTGGACTGGCTATGCGCATCCTTTTCTCTCACCCCTAAGTTTGATATGAGCCCCTAAGTCCATATTCAGTACGCAGAAGCTGTTCTCTTTTCACCATGGTGACCATCTAGAATACTAATAAGACTTTAGTGACTTTATTGCTTTCATTACAAGTCTGCCCATGAAAAAGGACAGAATATGTTGTGCCAACAGCTATTCCAAGCACAATTTGCTGGGGTTTTTTTCCAAGCTGATATATTTCAGTCAGACAGTGGTCAATAACACCTGCACATATTTCCACTTATTACCAACAACTGTGACAGCCACATTCTTTCCAAAAGAAGACTTTTAATCATACTGAACTGCCAAAATGATTTAGGAACATTTTAAATCACATTTCAAGGGTGACACACTTCAACCAGAGGCTCCTTTGCTGGGCACAACATGATCAATGGGGAATTATTTCCAAAGTGAAACGTTAACATTAAAAGAAAAAGTTAAGGACAGGTTAAAATCCACCCTAACATAATCCAGTTTTAAGAACTGACTGTATTCCCTGTGCTTTCATGCTCAAATTCCGGCATGTCCAGCTGGACACCTCAACCAAACCGTAAAATAAAATTTATTCCAAACTTTGTTTCAGAGCATATCTTCCATTTTATCACCAGGCTTTTGCACCTGACTATCTCCAATGGCTTGAAATACCAATGCCATAATCTCTAAAAGCAGCAGAAGCACCCTATAACTTCCATCTAGAAATCACTTCCAAAAATCAAGTACCAGCGCATTAAAAACAGAAAGATCGCGTTTCCCAAATGAAGCCAGGACTAGTTGATCTTTGAGAAACTAGAAAGGAAGATGTTTGAGAACCAGCATTCACACCTCAAAGACGGAAAACTTCAACTTGCCATCCAGACTCAATTGCTGATTATGATTTAGGAATCAGTATGAACTCCACAGTGCTGATAAATGCTTAATACTGTACCAATGTTTGCTTCTATTGTGATGTTTATTTAGAAGCCACATTCTTTCATGCAATTTAAAGAATGTCATGGAAGTATCCGGATGCTAAGCTGATTAAAAAATAAGCCTCAAACAAAATGGCCCAAAATGGCGAAACAAGTACTGGCCCAGCACCATGAATGCACGGCACATGAACACAGTTATCGTTGCCCAGAGGTCAACAGACCAACTCACTGAGCCATAAGAAAAGTGATCAGTGTGTTAAACAATAGAAGCACAAAGTACGTGTGGATATATGTGGGTTACAGTAGTTTTGCGTGTTAGCTTAGTCATTTTGAAAAATATCCCAATCAGGAAATACAAATGAATGCATATTTCCTGTACCAATCACGGCTTAACATGTCTCTAGATCTAAACATTCGGCAGGCATATGGCAAGTGTTCACAGCCCCATTTCTTGATCCGTCTATTCCAAAACACTTCTGCAACTCTGCTGCGGCTTCCAAGACCCATCATTGCAAGCATTTTCCAGACACTTGTCACATCCACTGGCTAATGATTAAGAATGACTAATGATTAAGTCTTTATTATAGATTGAATGTGTCAGTGTATCCTTGAACAAATTTAAATAAGTTTATATTAATATATGTGATTCGGTGTGTCTCTGCAGTGTCCACATGTGCCTGACATTTGCATGAAAACGCTTTGACATGTAAATATTGCATTTCCAGGGACACTTCAGCTTTACTTTTCAATATAAACATGCTGTCCATTCCAGTGCAAAAGCCAACCAGGCATCAGCTGCAGGTTTCCTTTCTTGTATTTGTTGTCCTCAGGATGAAATGTTGTATGAATTAGTCCTTTTAATCAAATCAAGTTCCTACATCAGGACTTTCTTCGTCCTACAGAGGACAAAGAAACAGAATCTCTAAAAGGAGAAATATAATCAAAACGCTTTTGTCTGTTAAACAGCTGAACAACAGAAAATATGATTAAACGAACGAACAAACAAAAAACAGCAGAGACAGATCAAAGAAAAGAAAGCCAGTCAGTAGCAGGAACAGAGAGGGCACTTCTTTGAGTTCTCTGTTCAGACATGGTATGTGCATATGTATGAGTGAGTGTATGTATGTTTTAAGTTCTCATCAGTTTTGAAAGCCTGCGCCCATGAGCAAGAGATGGCAGCGTTGTAGCTACGTCCGAGTCTGTATCCTGTGGAGCCGGGCTCCCTTTGGGCTCCTTTTATTTCCATCTCTTCAGCACTACACAACATCTGTCAGTTCCACCTGTATCAACGGCGATGAAGAAACAAGTCAGTGCTGCTTCAATGATGTGGGCTCACAGTCCTTTTACCCACAACCACTCCAAGATCACTTAACAGGGTCATAGCTGAGGCAGGATGAAGGTGACGCTGCATGGGCTTATCAAACCCTACCTCAAAGGGCTGATTAATTTTTTCAAGGGGTCCATATTTATCTAGCCTGTCTGAGCCACCCCCAGCCTACAGCCCCACCTTCACTTCCCTCACATGCTCTCACCCACACACACTATTTCACTCTCACAATGTGGTCGCAGTGTTGTGGGGCAAGGAAAGGGTGACTCTAAAAGGAGTCTCTGCTCTAGTTCAGCTTGCAGCAGCACGAGCCATCAGGTCCTCCAGAGCCTTGTCCTGATCATTATTGTGCACTAACAGAACCTCTTTAATGGCAGATCTCTCAAAGCCCATCTCACCAAATCGAGACATTAGCTGCAGAAACTGCAGAGCCTGTAAGGTGAAAGAGACAAACAGATTAAATCTAAATGTGATATCACTACTGTGGCACACTGTTGTTCACCCTCTGCAAACTGATGAGATTTTATATGCTGAAAGCCAACTGATACCAAAGCCAACCAAGTAAAAGTACTGATAATATCAGCATAAAATTCAGAACTAGGCAGCCTTTATTTTTACATTAGAGAGAACTTTCACATAATAAAACTTGTGTTATAGCAGACAAACCTTTTCCTCAGAGCACTGGTACATTTCCAAACACTCTTCCACAGCAGTTGCATCAAAGCCTCTTTCACACAGTCGACTGTGGACAAAAAGGTACTCCAGAACCTGTAGATCAGGTCAAAAGGACAAAACCTTTAGAGAAAAAAACTGCAAAAATAGCTAAATTAAAGGGCTTTGTTCTTCTCTCTCATACTGAACATCTGTTTTTTTTCTGCAAGTTATTCACAACCTTGTTCCTGACTATACCAGTGTTCACAAAAGCCAAATGAGTAACAACCAACCTGTTCAACATTTTGCCCTTGCCTCTGCATGGCTTTGAGAACACCCTCATAAGAGTAGCCCATGCCCACTATGGTCTCCACACATTGCCGCTCGCTGGGGGAGAGGCTGAGTAGTGCTCCACTAGCTGGTGTTGTGTAGGAAGGAGGGCCAGCTGCAGGGACAGGATTGGACTGTAAAGCAAGACAAACCACTGTTAAACGGACAGGGTCAGAATTTACAGAATGTTAAGCAGTTTAACGATTTCCCTTACGATTTATTTTAAATCTAACACATGGTTTCTGCGATACAGCAGGAGCATCAGTAAACTGTACTGGAATCTGGCCTACCAGAACCAAAACTAATGAGCTCTGGTGTAGGGCAGCAATGAGGAAGCATATTGGGAGGCGGCATCTGTGGTCTAGTACCTGCTTTGGTGTTCCATTTTGAGCATGGCCTGAAAGTTCTCCAGACCCAGATGAATTAGTATGTGTTGTTGATCTCAGCAGCATTGGTGGTGTACCATTAGGTAGGCTGCGTGGTGGAGCTGCTGGGTACAAGTTAAGGGGAAGCTCTGAGGGGGAATCTCCTGGATCAGATAGCTTAGGAAAAGTCAGAGAGCGAATGTTGCAGGGTCGTTCAGCATCAATTTGGCCACCAGGTCTCTCCAAGTCCAGCAGCCCAACCAGCCCATTGGGTTTATGGAAAAGGACTGATTTGTCCTGTAGAGGTGGGGTGTTGTTCTGTGAGGGAGGGCGAGGTTCCGGAACAGGGGCTTCAGGGGCTGAGATCGAGGACTGTGGTTGGCTCTGGAGGATGCTGCGCAGCTCCTCTTTATCATCCAGAGTTTTGAGCTCCAGCTTGTCAAAAGGATCCTCCTCTCGCTCAAAGTCCGCCAAGTTCAGGCTCTGAGGCGCAGGGTGGTTGGATGCTGGTTGTGCTGGTCCAAAGCTCGGCGCAGGGAGCGGGGTCAGGATAGCATTATGCCGGAGGCCAGCCAAGACAGGATTCAATGCCGGTGGGAGAAGTTCCTGTTCCTCTGTAGGATGTGCTTTCTTCCCACCAGCCAATCCAGCATCAGCATCCTGTGAGGCAGGCTGTCTGTCTTTCTCAGATTCCGCCTGCCTTGACTCAGCTGTCTGAGCCCAATTAGCTCGTGCCTTGGCTAGGTCCTCTCCCCAGCGAACACTCCGTTTCTCCAAAGAGAAGTCATACTACAAGAAAGACAATATACAATGATGACTGGGAATTTTTTTAGGAATTAGAATTTTTACCAAGTAATCCGCTCACTCAGCAGACCAAGGTGTCATTAAGTTTCACAATAAATTTTTACTTTACCACAAATAATACTAAGCTTGTGGACTGACCTGCATCTCTGACAGCAAAGAATGACATTCAGGCAAACAGAAGCCAATGGGCAGACCCACTTTTGCTGGGCAGCGAAACTTCTCATTGAGCTTAAAAGGAACATCATCAAGGTAGCTGATGGGTCCTAAATGCAAGGAGTAAGAAGAGACAATCAGGAGAAAAGAGATCAATAGTCATGATGTCAAAGTGAGCAAGTCAAATGAAATGAAAGATGACCAGGTGACTCACCATTGTTGTGGATATCTGATCCAGACTTCCTCGCAGCCATTTAGAGTATCTAAAAAAAAAAGCAGGACACAAATGATCCTTTCACTGTTTCTGACTGTGTGCGAATTTGCATTATTTCTTACACTAACCATTGAACTGCAATGGATAAAACAAAAATCAATTCCAGTATCAACCTGTCTATGTGACCTTAAAACAAACAGCCCATAACATGAACACCCAGAATTTACCCTGAAAAATGTCAAATATCACATCAGTGATTAATGTGGGGGTGCTTTTATAAAAACCCAAAATGATTCTTAGATCACATTTTACCTCAAAACAAAACACCAGGTCCTAAATAAGGCAAGATAAAACCAGCTCTGTTGAGCAACAAGAAGCTGAGACAAGTGAAAGTGACCATTCTGTCATAAGTGATCACACCACAGCAAAGTGTGAACAGCATGAAATTCTTCCTCTGAATTTAACCCATTGACCAAGTGAAGCAGCAGGCAGTCAGGTGCCCGGGGAACACGGTGCAAGGGTACTTCAGAGGTACCACTAGCAGTCTTGGGAATTGAACCCACAACTTCCTGATCGCAGGGTGAACGCCCTAACCACTAGGCCACCAGCTGCCCCAAGGGCCAGTTCCCTACGTCCTTAAGACCACAGAAAAACAGGATATTCACAGCTTTCACAACTAATAAAGCCCCCTGACCTAAATCCCATCCAACACCGTTGGGGTGAACTGGAACGGAGATTGCGAGCCAGGCCTTTCTGTTCAACATCAGTTTCTGACCTCATAACTAAAAAAAGAATGGACACAAATTCCCACAGAAACTTCAAAATCTTGTGGAAAGCCTTACAAGAAGAAAAAAGGGTTATAGCTGCAAAGGGGGCCAAATCCTTATAAAAGTCTATGTATCTGAATGCAATGTCATTGAAGATCTTGTTGGTGGAATATCTCAATACTTTTGTCCATATAGTGCAAATACAATCTAGCTCAACCCCAGGCCCTAAATAAGGCCAGATAACACTAGTTTTGCTGCGTAACAAGAAGCTAAGACAAATGACACGTTCCCTACGTTTTTAAGAACACAGAAAAACCGAATATTCATAGCTTTAAGGACTAATAAAGAGACGAGAATGTATGATATGACTCCTAGTCCACATAGAAGGCAAGATCAGCTGCTAGAGCCAGCCCAGCTGGTTCGACCTGTTCAGTGCTGGGTGCTGTTTGACTTCACAGACACTTATCGGTTTTTAACCTGATCGAAACATTGCTGGAAGGATGACAGAGTCGTGTAGGAAGATTTATACCCTTACAGACAGCTGAACTGGGAGACTTTAGACATGAATCAAAGTCCAAAATCAGCTGCTAAGCTAAGCTAAGACTCCAGAAAAGGCCTCTCAGAGAGCCACCGCCCCTGACACAAAAACATCCCTTTATACTCCTCCTTTTTTACCCAGATCCGCTCTTTTCCGAGTTTCCAAAAACTCTCCTCACCCTTCTTCAAAAATACACCGCCCGACCGACTCTCTGGACTGGAGATTTTTACTGAAAACCAAGCGTGTTTCCTGCTTCATCGCGGGTAGCCATCTTGGTGGAACGGCCTCCCCTCCTCTGGTTCCTGGGCGATGGACACGCCCATCTCCGACTGGCCTGTGCCTCGACCAATCAGCGAAGGTCTTCGCGGAGTGGGCGGAGACAGAACACCCCTCCCAATTTAAACAGATAACAGTACTGAAGTGGACAAGAAAATACACTACACCGTATGGACAAAAGTATTGGGACGCATCTCTTAATTATTAAACTCAGGTGGTAACCCATACTTCCAGTTAAGGGTAATCTTAGGGCATCTTTTCATAATGTCAGCAGTGAGTCCACTAATTTTGTAGTACAGGAAAAGAGAGAAAGAAGTCAGTATTTAGTAGTTAGAGTGCTTACATAGTATGTCTCAAAAAATAGAAATAGCTAATGGTTAAAGTAGTCTGTGGTTGGAACATATGAAAACAACGTACAAACAATGTATTTAAATGTCAGCACTGTAGTGGATGTGCAGTGGGTACTAAGTTATTAGTTTAAAAAAGAATCGCAATCCAACGATAAGATCTGTTTCACCACTGACTTCCAATTATGAGCTGGCACTTTTTCAATCTTGAGACATCACAGTCTGTTTCAGTACTCATTTTAACATGCCTTCATCAACCTTGCCTCATCGGAAACTCCAATGCCATCTTAGTAACAAAAGTCAGGACCCCTGACTTTTAATTTAGTCTATAATTCATGGCAATCAAAAGAAGTTATTCATAAAATATCAGAACATAAAATATCAGAACAATCAGAACATTTTGCATAACACTGCATGACTTGCTAGGTAGTTCACTGAAGTCAACCCAGCTGCCAGTAAGGGTGTTATAAAAAAAAACCAACAACTTGTTCTCCCCTCTCCCCCTTATGTTGTGAGTGTCCCTTGTGTTACATAAGTCTGATGCACTTTAGAGGTTAAATTGTTTAGGGCATTTTTAAAAAGTATTGAAACTAGGCCTCTGAATGTTGTCCTACCTACTAACAGTGCTGGACTGGCCACCGGGCATACCGGGCTTGCCCAGTGGGCCGATGGTAATTTTGGGCCGGCGTGGAATCCCGTCAGCACCACCACCAACCCCACCTCCCCGCCCCCTTGGGAACGATAGCCTGGTGGGCCAGTCTAGGCTCAAAATGCACAGGCTGATTTTTTTGTCCAAGTCCAGCCCTGCCTACTAAACGAGCCCACCACAGGACCCTCTGTAGGTTTGAGTCCCAGTTCAGTGAAGTGTAAAAAAGGATCTACACAATACTTAGATTTGGATCTACTTAAGAAATATCACTACAACTTTGGCCAGCCATTTCTTGATAAAATAATACTCATTTTGTACATAATAAAAGAAGGAGGAAATTCAATCATTTTCATGCTGTTACCCCAGGGAGCACTAGAAATCTGGTTGCAGAAGCAGGAAATGTGCAGTAACAAGTGTTCTCGACTCCAGTCCTGGGAACCCACTGGTCTGATGTAGCCAAATGACCTCTGTATGCTCTGCCAGCTGAAAACTGTCTTCCATTGCAACTGTTATTTTACAGTATTCTCTAGATATTTAATGGAACTAGGGATCTGTTTAAATCACAGACACAGGTTGTGAACTACTATAATGTAATGATGTAATGATGTAATTCATTCCCTGTGGTTGAGCAGTTGGGGTGTTAAACTGGTGACAAACCCAACTAAAGATGGACTTATTAGGGCAGCTGATGTGCTGGTGGTTAGGGAGTTGCCCCTGCAATCAAAAGGCTGTGGATTTGAATCCCAGGGCTGCCAGTGGCACCACTGATGTACCCTTAAGGAAGGCACTGTCCCCCCACACTGCTCCTGGGGCTGCATCGCTGAAGGGCCACTGCTTTACTTATTGAATGGGTTAAATGCAGAGAACGAATTTCACACTGTTTGCTCACGGGTGATAATAAAGGCCACTTTAAGTAATATGGAAATGTAAATGTAAACATGTATATGTTTGTATGTCCCAGAGAAGAGATACTGAAGCACGAATGGCTGTGTAGCTTGGCCTCCAAATTCCTCAGAATCTCAACCTGAGACCGTATAGAAAACTTGTGTAAAATATTACTAGTTCAGGGTAAAATTACACATAAAAGTTCACAAATTCTAGGTTAAACAAATGTAGGCTGACCAAGTTTGAGAACAGAAGTGAAACTATTTAGTACATCTAGCATAGGAAGTGAAGTCTGTTACAAGGAACTTCTCTGTTCAATGGTCCTGTTGTTCTGAAATAAAAAAAAAAATCTGTGATCAAAGTAGTGCTTATGCAACATACCAATGAAATGAAACATAAAAGATTGAATTAGTATCAACATGTTAACGTTCTTGACTATGACAAAAATAAGTGAAAAGTTTATTCCTTTCTTCAAAAACATACTTTAGCTTTTGAGGTATACTTTTTGGCTAGAAACACTTTTGGCTATATGTAAAAGACACAATCTTTTTACATATATATTACACACACACACACACACACACACACACACATATGTGTGTGAGTAATATATATGTAGAAAGATTATTTATTATATACTATAGTGTATACACGCTCACTCACACTTGGTCCCCTGCTCTGCCGTGTTTGGGACGGTGAGTCGTCCGGGTGACGTGGTGACGTCAGGACGCAGGGGCGCGAGGCGGAAGCTTCGGCAGAGTGATGGGGTCGGTGAGGATGTAGCTTCGCTCGGCTTGGCTCGGCTCGGCTTGGTCTGGTCAGAACGGGAGGGCACGGCTTCAGCAGCTTCTGGGATCTGACCCGGAGAGGGTCTTACACTCGTACTACCGTGAACTTACCCCCGGGTGTGATATTTGGCGTGTCTTGTTTTGTTTTGTTTTGTTTTTTGTTTTGAGAAGCGGCTAACGGATCTGAACGGATGTAAACAAGAGTCTCTCTCGCTCTCTCTTACACACACACACACACACACACACACTCTCTCTCTCTCTCTCTCTCTCTCTCTCCCACTCACACACACACACACACACACACACACTCTCTCTCTCTCTCTCTCCCTCTCTCTCTCACTCACACACACACACACACACACACACACACTTAGACAGAGAGAGAGAGAGAGAGAGAGAGAAAGAGAAACGAGGCCAAACTGGAGATGACAG
>JBBPCY010000023.1:13076859-13087320 GCA_037974405.1 Brachyalestes nurse | reverse complement strand
TTCCACTGTCTAAATGATCTAAATTGAATATGCTTTTTAATCTTGTCTGACATTTCTTTTTAACAAAACCTTTTTTACTGCCTGCCTCATTTTCTTATTTCTTTATTTTTTAACCTGTAGCCCTTAGTGATCTTGTAATTATTGTATTATTATTATTATTATTATTATTGTATTCTTTTGTTGTGTATAGTGTCCTTGAGTGTTCTGAAAGGCACTTTTCAAATGAAATGTATTATTATTATTATTATTATTATTATTATTATTAATTATATTATTATTAGAATTAGATTCGTAACATAATATTTGTGTCAAAACCCCAGAATGGTGATGTGTGCATTTCCATCTTGCACCCTCCTGTGGATGATCCCCAGAGTGGAGAGTTACCGTCAGAGAGGTGGAACCCTACACAAAATGTCAGGTGACACAATACTCTTTGATTATCTCATTACAGTGGCCCCTGTCCAGTGGTGGGAGATATTAGACAGCAACTGAATAGTCAGTCAAAGTTGGAAGAAGGAAAAATGGGCAAGCAGAAGTTTGACATGGTCCAAGGTTCATTGATACACATGGCTTGTCTGGTCCAGTTCCACAGAAGAGCAACTGTGGTGCAAATTGCTGAGAAAGATAATGCTGATAGAAAAGTGTCAGAACACACAGTGCATCACAGCTTGTGCGTATGGGGTTGCATAGCTGCTGGCCCTTGCCCACCACCAAAAGTACACAAGCACATTAGAATTAGACCACTGAGCTATTCAAGGAGGCTTTTTTTCATCACATGATTCTGTATGTGTGTCCATTGCTTACCTGGGGAAGAGATGGCACCAGGATACATTGTTTGATGAAGGCAAGCCAGTGGAAGCAGTGTGATGCTCTGGCCAATGTTCTGCTCGGATACCTTGACAACATGGCAACAGTGTTCCCTAACAGCAGTAGCCCATACCATGCCAGGATAAGGTGTCCTTAAAGGGTTATGTCAAAGGTGGGGGAAACAGAAACATTGGACACATTTGGAGATGTATTTGATGTCTTTTCTATTTTGTGTAGAACTATCTTGCTGAGTGTAATTTCTCTACTGAACGAGCCCAACACCTTTTCTCCGGCCAACGTGGATGCTTCAGTCATGTTTCGCAAATGGAGAGACAGCAAGGGAAAGGACAAGGAGTATGCTGAAATCATCCGGTAAAAACAACACTTAGATATTTAACTTTACACTTGCACAATATTGCTAGGTTTACAATCCCTACAACATTATTGCACAATTGTGACTTTTTGCTCTGATATTTTCTGTTGATCTGTTCTGTATTCTAAAGACCCATTTCTAACCGACCCAAATTTCTTTCTGATGTGCAAAGCTTTGTGCCATGAAACTACCCACATGTGCAAACCCTAATCACAGTAGCACCACAGTACAACATCATGTGATGTTCTGGGGTTTTGTAAGCACTTTGCACTTTATTATACATCTATAGGCTTTAAGATTAAGATGGTGCCCTTATATAGTCGATGTGCCTGATACCTTATTAAAGTAAAATATCCCCTTACAGTCATGTGTGAACACAAGACAGCACAGCACACAGTGTGAACAGTGTGAAATTCTTTCTCTGTGTTTAACCCATTCGCTGAGTGAAGCAGTGGGCTGCTAGTGACACGAGGCCCGGGGAGCAGTGTGTGGGGACGGTATCTTGCTTAAGGGTACCTCACTGGTGCCAGTGACAGTCCTAGGATTTGAACTGACAACCAATCGCAGGGGCCACTCCCTAACCACCAGCAGCCCCAAAAATGTCCTTGTGCTGTTGTGCCACCAGGGGCAAGTCACTCAAGATCCTTTACTATTTTACCTTGTGTCAACTCTTAACTCGAAGAACTCAAGACTGAGTGCTGAGTAACTCAAGTGGTCTCCTTAAGCAGCACTTGACCAGGTTGAGAATGGGAGGCTGCTATGTGTCTCCTGCTAGTAGGCACAAAGTTCTGCTCCCTGTCCCCTTAATCTCAGTTACACAGTTTAGTACTAGGAAATCTCACATTGATTAGAACTGACAGCAGTGTTTGACATTCAGTCTCCATTTTGCTTTGTGTACAGGAAGCAGGTCTTGTCCACGAAAGCAGACGCAGAACGGGATGGGGTGAAGGTGCCCACCACATTGGCAGAGTACTGCATCCAGACCAAAGTGCCTTCTCACGACAGCAGTTCTGACCTGCTCTATGATGATCTATACGATGATGACATTGAGGAAGAGGATGATGATGACGATGAAGCAGAAGCAGGCGGCACAACAGGGGAAATGAGTGGAGACTGCTTTGGCGATGAGGAGGACTCCGGCAATGAGGAGTCTTGACCTCCTTTGTCTCTTACCGTGACATTGACCCTTCCCTCTCCACCATGCTCCACACTGATTCTCATGTTTCTGTCTATCCTCTCTGTGTGTCTTTGAGTTTCTGTTTAGGCTGTGGATGTTTCACTGTCTGTCCTTAAACCCCTGACCTTGTGTTCTTCCCCTCATTGCACTTCCTTGTTATAGAGAACCCTGTGTAAGCCATAACCCATAGCTTTGAGTCTTTAGCGTCCCAAGAAGGAATCACTAAATAGCAGAACTTAGTAGCAACTGAGGCTTTTAAGCAAAAATAACAATACCATAACACAATCCAATTATCACTATGTAAGTAAACTCAACTCCTAGCGATGCAGTGATGGTGTTTCACCGATTCCTAACTGGGGCCTTAAGATAAGACTCCTAGTAATAACCATATACCTGTCCTCGTCATGCCGACATTCATCCTCCCCTGCCTGCCTCGAGACCTCAGGGCTTTTGGATATACACGGCTCTCGATCCACCCTTAACAACTTAATGATTTCAAAGTGTGCTCTTGGCTTTGATTGATTTCCTCTTTAGAAAACCTAACATTTTTTCAGCTGGGAATTGTTTGGCCTACCTTTTTTGTCTTTGTCAGTATATCTAACTTTTCTTCTCTAATGCCTCAATTTTTTTTCTCTTTACTTTGCGTTCCCTCTGACTTTGTATGTCTTAACCACCCACACAGCTCACATGTCCTTTAGTGGTAACAGATGGCACTGTCTGTCCAGTGAGTGAATGTTTTTCTCTGCACACCTCTCAACAAGCCATGACTTGAAAGTGCTTTGTCCCTCACACCCCCCATTACCACCTGTTTATGACTGATTTCTCTGCTTTTGTGTAGTTTGCCAGGTAAGTATTGGAGATGAAAAGAGAGGCAGTAAAATGACTTTGGGGGAATGTAGATGAAAGAAATGTTTTAAAATGCAACGGACAAAACTTGCTGCATGTGAGCTGTCAGAAGCAGCTCGTACTTTTTGCAGCCGGAACACTTTGGATTTCTTTTTTGGAGCCATTTAATTGTAATGTTAGAATACATGGCAGTGAAAATGCTTTCAGGTGCTACTGCAGTATACACTTAAACAATAGCAGCATTAACATGGAGGCAATTGTCTGAACTACACTCAGCCACAATAACATAAAGCCTTTAATTTGCAATGTATCGCTGACCCTGAAACTATGGTGAACAGACCTGATGACTGTTCTGCTGCAATGACTTTGCTCCACTTTTAGCCCTGATCTTAGATTCTGTGATTATGGTAATATAACTGTGCTTCACTTAAGTGTGTGCACACTGTGTAAGTATCTGGTAGGCAATTAGTTGCACAGTGGAGTAGCCGCACCTAACCATCGCTATCTCTTGTTTTACCCTCCTTTTTATTTTGTCATAGCTGACTTTGTTCCTGTAGTTTGGATATGAACTTGATTTTATGAGCTGTTGTGGTATGGGGTTTGAAATCATAGACTGTTGAGGATGCTTGGTTCTTCGTTTCTTGATGAGCCTGCTTATCCCCTACCTTAATTTTTGCTCTCTCCACAGGCCCCAACAAAGCCTGCAGCTTTCAAGAGCATGCATGTGTGTTTGTTTTAAATGTGTTTTATATAATGTCACTTATGAGTTGAGGCACAGATCTGTGCCCTCTCTTAACAGGCTGGGATGTGGTCTACGATGCACACGGGGTCTCAGGTACAGCCTTACTGTATCCCAGCAAAAGCAGCCAAGGATGCTGACCTATGTTCCCGTTTATTAAAAAAAACCCTAATGAAGAGAAGTGTAAATGTGCAAAATCAAGAGGGACAACACTCAGCACACTGCTAACACAAGTTGGAGCTAATGAACAACCTTTCTACTCTGAACAGATGTTCTTGGATTAAAGAGGCATAAAAGGACTCTCGTATGCACAATGGACATATTTTAATACTGGGAGGCACTGCATATGGACAGCACTAAAGAAAAAAAAACTAATTCCTCTGCATTCTAAGAACCTTCTTTGCCCACATCCCTGAGCACATCATCTAAGTGACTTCTGATGTCCCACAAAAACTCTTGTGACTCTGACCAGCTGTGGATTGTCTCGGGAGATATTTGTGTGTCATGGATGCGTTTTGGAATTTTATGGACACAAACTTGCAAGTCTTTACCATGCCTTATGGTATTAAGGTGGATGCTAAACGATGCAGTCATTGTTGGCTTTACGTTCCTTTTGTTTCTCTTATTGTAGTGTTGTAACAGACAGAATCACATTAAACAAATATTCACTTAAACAAAAAACCCTGAATAATTTAAACCTGTTATTATTGTAGGTGTCCATTTAAATTTGAAGACCGTTAAATGTGGTCATTTAGGGCTGTGCTTGTTTGTTCACAACACTTTCTGAGAGTATGTTTGGAAGTACCAGTACCTGGTTCACTACAATTAAATCATGAGGCCAGCAGTTCAGAATTGATACTCATTTTTTATATGCATCATTTTTAATCATAACACATTACAAGAGCAACAGATTGGTGTAGACCAGGAGAAAATAGCCTATTAGGCTACACATGAGAATCCTAAATAAAGTCAAGTTGCACATTGCAAACTGTAATGATCCTTTTAGAACAGGGGTGTCAAGCTCTGGTCCTGGAGGGCCGGTGTCCAGCACAGTTTGATGGTTCTCCTCCTCAAACACATTCACTAAACCTGATAATTAACTGGTGAACCAGGTGTTTCTGAGCAGGGAAATCACCAAAACCTGCTGGACCACAATCCTCCAGGACTGGAGTTCCACACCCCTGCTTTAGAACATCAACTAGCAGCTCTTAATTTACATTTTTTTACAGTTTTTTGAGACCCTCTTTGTGAGTTTAGTAGTTCATACATAAGGCGCATACATGACCTTTCATAGATACAGTAGAATATCCCTCTGCCAAAGGATCCCTCTGTAAGGATGAGTACAAGATCTTAATCTGATTTGCTGCATGAAAACAATGAAAAATGTTTTGTGGTTTCCATTGCAACTGATAGCAATTGATTTTTTTCTGTTCTGTAGAATTAAATCATTAAAATGTCTTTCAGAAAAGACTGATTCACAGAAAATATACAGAAATCTGCAGATTTATAATTAATAACAGTGGCAATGGGAACATTTCACTTTTGTTTTACAATAGTTTTGAGAAGGGTCTGATCTATAACACACTCTTCAATTCCATTCATAGCAGAGATACATGCCATCACTCTACAAAGTCGACGCATTCCTCTACAACCACTCTATATGACTTGGTTTACCTATTACAATTTAGAACAGTGGGAGCTCATAACAGTAAAATGGTGACATTGTGAAAACTTAAGTTTCACCTTATCTCCAAAATCCAATATAGATCCATTTAGATATAGAAAGTTTAAAGCTTCTTACAGCTAAAATACCTCTCTTTCACATCCTGAAACTAATAGGTAGTGTTGTTCAGGCATCACTGGTTCCCCTTTCCTTTCTCCAGAAAATGCTGTACACCTTTAAGTGTGTCCTGTAGGTCTTTGTACTTTGCAAGCCTGCATGCCTCCTCGAGTTTGGCCCAGCGGTAGTCTTGGTGTTCGTCTGACAAGGTAACATTTATGCTGGGATCACGCAACTCTGCCAGCCAGTAGAGGACTTCCTTCTTTCTACCCCGTACCTCATAATGCAGTCTCTGCAAAAACCCATCAACAATATGCAGGTGTTCTTTACCCAGACCAGCCTCCTCCTGTGTCTCCCTCCATGCGGTGGTAAGGTCATCCTCTCCAGGGTCAACATGACCTAAAGGGAAAACAATAAGACACACATCCAGTTGGCAGGAATTCACAGATTGGCAGAGAGAACAGTCAACAGATCACAGATGGCAAGGGTTTGAGCGGCACCTTTGGGAGGAGTCCAGTGGTGTTCTCCATAGGATGTTTGCAGGAGAAGATATTCAATGTTGTCAGGAGGAGAATGCTGGGCCAGGCGCCGAAATATTATAAATCCACATGCTCGCAAAGCCATTATCTGAGGAAAGAATGCAACGATTCAGTGAGTTCACTGGCTAGCCATGACAAACGGTTGAAACCGCCTATTTGTTTGCCATTTCCAATTTATCATGACCCTACTGTCAATGCATTACTGCTGGCATAATGATAATCGTCTCAGCTATTCTAGTGTTTGTGAAAGTGTTCTCTTCCGTATGAAGTTCTTTTGACTATGTTTTTTGCCGTATTTGTCCTTCCTGAGACATAAACAAATACGGCAAAGTATGACTGTGCATCCACATTATATTACAGTCTGGCATTAACAAACACTGCATGTCCAAAAGTTTTTGGTCACCTGCTCATTCATTGTTTTTTCCTGAAATGGAGGAAATTCATAGGGAGTTTGTCATCCTTTGCCTTTAGTTTTCTGGGAAGGCCTTTGATGATGTCTGAAAATTCCTGTGAGGTCACGAGTGAGGTCAGGTAAAGATGCTGGATAACTGATTTTGGATCACAAACATCCCAAGAATTCACATTTTTCGCATTGTGTGCTGTACTGTGTTCACATAATGGACATATTTATACTTACAATTTATACACCTTCTACAAAAGTTTCCAAACTCTGGTCCTGGAACACCCCCTGCCCAGCACAAGAGATTCTCCTGCTCATAATCACACAGTGCTTATTAATTAGCTGGTGATCTGGATTAGCTTTGAGGGAGCAAAAACGAGCAGGCAGGTTTGGAGAATGTCCAATTCTTTTATATGTGAACACAGCACACAGTGTGAAATTCTTTGCAGTGTTTAACCCATTCACCAAGTGAAGCAGCGGGCAGCCAGGAACACAGCACCCGGGGAGCAGTGTGGGGATGGTACTTTATTCAAGTGTACCTCAGTGGTGCCACTGGCAGTCCTGGGATTAAAACCCATGACCTTCCAATCACTGCGGCAACTCCCTAACCAGCAGGGCCCAGTTGTTCAAAAGTGATCCAATGGGACTTTGGATAACAGAATATATTGAATCTTGAAAATGGGTTGTTCAAAGAAAAAGGAAGATTCTTAAATCAGATCAAACCACTTAATCCAATCTCAGTTTTAATCTGGATCAAAATCTGCATTTGGATACATTTGATCCCAAAAATCAGGATAATCCTGATCCCAACACAAAGGTGGATTCAGTGTGGATTTCTGGCACAAAATTAAATAAAACTTGAAAATGTTTGCATGTGATGTATACATTTATTTATACTGTGTACAACAGTTGAACTAGGACAGTGGTAATGAAAATAAAGTAGTTAATAAGACATGAAGCCTTTTGGTACAGTCAAGGGAAAAAAATCCCTGTCAGATATCGGTATTCAAACAAAATCTCAAAGCTCAAAAAGCTGTACTGTCCATTGCATTTTAATGAAAAAGACAATTTCTACTCAATTCATCAGTCAGAAGTAGTTTCTTACAATTGCATCCCTGATCACACGTCCAGTCTAGCCCTCATTTGGAGCGAACATTGGAGGTTGCTCTGGTTACTCTTCATCAAACTCGGGTCTATCATATACGTCAAAAGGAACATTACGCCCATGGAGGCAATGTTATGCAAGACAATACAGGCCAGTATAGCATGCCACCTTGGGTTCCTTGGCAATGTGCAGAGTTGAAGCCTGCCTGCTCAGAATTGTCCTCAATCTAGTCAAGTTGTAAACATTCTCTAAACCTGGATGGTGACGCCTAGGAGTTGCTTCCTAAATGAGAAACTGAAAGAGCAGAAGTGTAGATTATTTTGGCAAAGGAACAAATCCTCCTTACCCAACTACAACAAACTAAAGTCAGAATGGAACTCCTAAAACTCCTAAAAGCAGAGTTTGAAAGAGCTGGTCTCTGTACCAATGAAGAACTGTAAATGTTCCTTATTTCCTTAAATACTGGACATTTTTGTTAAAATTATTAAAAATAACCACAGTGCATATTTGGGGAAAATTATTATTTTTTGCTTCAGTCATCAATTTATGTATTCTTGTGAGACTGAAATGGAATCTGGCTGTTTAAAATGAAATGGAAAATGTTTGTTTATTGTGGTGTGTTCTGTTTCTTCCAGTTAAAACACATGATGGCTATTTGGCTACTGGTATTTTTGGTCTGCGTGTTGTTCTTTACATAGCCAGTAGGCTACACTGTGGGTTCCATTCAAAAGCACTAGTACACCGGATTTTATGCTGAAAAACCAGCATAAAAGTACAATTAATTACCAGATCCTGGATAGCAAATCAAGGGATTTCAAAATCCAGATAATTTTTATCCAGATTAAATAGTTTGAACAACTGGGCCCAGGACACCATCTGGCCGTGTACTACTTACTACATGCTTACAAAGCAGGGTGTCCAGTCTCCCTTTGTTAATCAGACAGTCTTACTTTATACAATTGTTGGTGTTTGCTCCTGTTTCGTTGAGATGAAAACCTGTAGACAGGGTAAGTTTGGACACTCATGTTTCAAAGGGTTAAAGCCTGATGAGCCATTCAACAGTCATGGCCATCTGACAGGTGGTACAAAGAGACCTGTTCCCTCACAAACACCTCTCAACTCTTAATAATGAGTGCAAAGACAGGCTTTAAAGGATGCATTGTTCATTTACAGAAATGCACGTCATTCTGCAGTAGTATGACTGAGCACGATGACACTTCTTATCAGTAAATAAGTAGTAAATTTCATCGTGCACATACACTGTCTGACCTTTTCTTTTAAGAAAGAAATCTACTTACGGAGAAATGGAACAAAAAACCCTGCCGAGTGATATCTTAGAAAGAACAGGGTTCAGACACCACTGCTAAATGGCCCACATATTTATTTCAGAGTTCCGGTATGTGGAAAGCACCAACTGCGCAGTCGCAGAAGGGCCGGGTTCTGATTGGCTGACGGGCTGCCATGATGCCGTCTGCTTTTACATTGAAATCTAAGTTAACAACATTACAATTAAAAAAGCACATACATACATGTACATATACGCATACACACACACACACACACACACACACAAACACACACTAACGGCCTGACAAAGAATATGTGATTGTGTGGCTCTGTGGCACAGGACATAAGACCTGTTCCACACACACACACGTGTGTGATATGCAGCTGGAGAGAAGGTGAAGAGGCAGATGCATGTGCTGGACTTGGTGGCTGTGGGTGCTGAGGTGAGATAATGGCACATACGCAAGAGCAGAGCTCGATCTGCAGGCCTGATAGGAGCAACCGCTCTGCAGCCCTGGTGCAGAGATAAAGAGACACTTCTAGAGCCCCCCCAGTCACACTCAGAGCACTCCAGCGAGGAGGACCTGCTGCCTGTTTAAAGGTAAAAACTGACTGATATAACTTCTTTCTCATTAATGACCATTCCCTTAGTATGCTCTTGTCTGATCACAAATCTTAAGAAATGTCTCAAAGTATTAAACTATATGATATAACACTGAGGTCAGATGGTACTACTGTTTTTTAAACAAAATGATCATAAATCCAAAATTTATTTAATATTTAAGTTCTAAAGAGTACAGTGCTGCACTTGGATGAGGAGCATGTTCATCCGAAGACCATTTTTAAAACATTGAACCAATCAGAACACATTCTGAGGCATTTCTGAGGTGTTTTGACAAGCATATGTTATGGATTTTTGTAACATTAGGCTACTGTGTGGTTATTTTCTGGTCGGCTCACATTAAATACTAATAAATACATAAAACTCTATTCTAATAGGATTAATACTAAGTGAACGCATGACTGTTGCTTTTTTCTCGAGCTGATTATTGTGCGTGATGCCCACTCTCCAAGTACAGTGTGCAGCCATGAACAGTTTCAACAGTTTCTCCTCTCTTTAACTGTTATCATGTAAAACTAAGGTGCATCTTAAGGTTGTATTCACAGAGATTATTTTATTATCATTATCATTATTTGTTCACTATCTATTATAATTGTCATAAATTAAAAACAAATAAACAAATTGACTAACTTTCAATACATATTTTTCAGCATTTAATTAGTTTTATTGGAAATTAAAATTTTCAATAAAATGCCAATTTCCTCAGTGTTACCTCTCTGCTAAATTGCCCTCTGAACCTTCTAGTGTAGTGTAAGAGGCAACCCTGTACACACAACCCCCCAAAAA